>JAIUZE010009317.1:0-45054 GCA_022085475.1 Heliosperma pusillum | reverse complement strand
GTATGGTAGTGTTTGCAAGCATATATGCTGTATTTTTCAGCAGGCTATGAGGCTTGGGTGTTTTACTCATCACTTAAAAGACTATCTTTATCAATGAGACAACGACCAACCTTGACCTAGGTCATCAATAAAAATATATTATAATTATTTTCATGACCTACTCTCATAACCAAATAAATTTCTACCATTTGTCAATCACTAACTAACCTTAACCTAGTTAATCTCTCAATTTTTTTTATTATACCGTTTTTAAAGATATAAAAAAACTAATATTATGAATTAAATTAGCAAATAAAAAAGCTCCACGTGGCTTTGGTGGGACTTTGTTTGATACTTGATGGCTCGTGTTAGCCAATGAGAGCATGCTATGTGGCGGTTATTGAGGAGGGCAGGAAAGTGGTAATAGTGTTTAGTAACGCTTTATTTTTTTCCCTTTATTTCTTGGTTTTTTTAAATAGCTTGAGCGGTCATCAATACGATTGATAAAGATGGTCTAATAGAAGATATCGCTGTTTTTCTTTTTGCAACGGAAAAGATGAAGATATCGTTGGTAAATCGAGAGGAACTGACCTAATTGTATGAGAAATCGGGCATAACTTTCACGGTATAAAATTTGTATAATGTGCAATTAATGATCGTTGAATATTTGATAATAAGATCACTAATGTTGAGAAAAACTAGATCAAAGTGGACTTGAAAAACGTAGTAAAAAATAACATGAAAATGAAATCTCAATTGGCCATCCTCGTAGAAAGAGGCTAAGTTAACTAGGTTACCGATCCATAGGCTCTTAACCTATTTTTATGAGTACGGAGTATTATTTAAGGATTTTTCTACTTTCTGGACATTTTCCACTATTCAAATCATTTTATATTTTTTCTACCTCAAAAAACTCTCATTCAAGTACTTTTTACTTCCCGAACCAATAAAAAAGACGCTTATTTTAGGTAATGTAGAAGGACCGGTGAAAAAAAGAAGTCATCACGAGACCTTTTTCATTGGGTCATCGACTCGTCTTAATAATACGCTTAAACTTTGATAAACTTAACTCAGCCCTTCGTAATTTCTCGCATAACCTAGCAACTTTGGAAGGGTATGATCTAAATACTCCTTAGGTTGAAGCTATTGATTGAGATTCTGACACTGAAAATCTAAGAAGAAAAGCCAAAAAAAGGCATATCTTGGGCCCATCCCATTCATAAATAAACAATTTATAAAATATTAAACAACAATAGCTCTGAAGTCTATAGAAGCAGCCAAAAGAGTTGAAGCATTCACCTGTCTTTCAAACTGACTACAAGTTAATATCCGGATCCTGTTTCAGAGTTCAAACCTATATACTCTATCAACTTCCATTACATACATCATATACTCTTGTGCTAGACCTGACAAACAGCTAAATCGGACGGTTCGGATTGGATAAATTCGGGTCTCTCATTGATTTCAGGTTAATTCAGGCCGGGCCGGGTCATTTTGGGTTTGTTGGCCGGGTCTGTTTCGGGTCAACCATGTTGGGTTAATTCGTTTTTACTGCTGCAAAAAAAAAAATATTTTCGGTGCAATTAGAGTTATGCTATGTCGGGTCCATTTTCGGGTTAGGTGGTTTCAGATCGGGTCATTTTCAGGTCGGGTTAGTTACGGGTCAAGAAACCTTGGGTCATTTTCTTGGTCGGGTCGGATCAAATCAGATTTCGGGCCACATTTTGGTATTGTAGTTCGGGTCAACTTCGACTCTCGGGCCAGCCTTTCAGGTTAGATCAATCGGGTCGGGTTGCTTTTGTCAGGTCTACTCTATGCCAGGTTGAAACAATCCATTTTCATTAAAGACGACATTATCTGTCTTAAATTTAAAACATACGGAGTATCAATTTGTTAGAATAAAAGAGCTGCTTTTCTAGAATGTGTCGTAAATACAAACATACAAACGTTAATAAGTGAAATATGGTAAAATTTACACCTATTACTTTGAAAATTTGTTGACCTTCATGTTGCATAAATTCTTATGTTGACTTTCATAAGGGCCAAATCCTTTTGTTGTGAGCTAAAACATGTGATTTTATGACCTCATGTAGCATAAGTTCTTGTACTAAAAAAAATAGAACTTAGAAGCTAAATCATTAGAAATTTCAAAATTAATTATTTGGTAGAGATAATGTATGTGTAACCAACTCATTTCTATGTACCTAGCCTATTACTTTGGAAAATTAAACATTGTTTCTGTGAGGTAACAAAATCGTCGACTTAACTATCTCAGATAGACAATTTATCTAATTTGATCAATGTAGTTTAAAAATCACCAATTTCAACTCACCTTTCTTGTCTGAAAGATAGGTCCGAAATTATTTTCTAATCTTAAAAAAACTACTTGTAAAATGAAGAATAAAATATGGAAAAAAGTAAATAAGGAGCAAGTCACCTACCCAAAAACTGCAAAATATTTAAGGTTCTTTGACAACTTCATCATATTCGATATTTTATCATAGAAAACTCCATATTGGTTGCAATTTAAAATAGAACTCTCATTACAAACACAACTCTCATACAATCTAGTAACAAGTCCCTCTAAATCTCAAGCTTACAAAATACGCAAAATTACCAACATATTTCCCCTAATAGAAAACAAACACAAATTACATAGCAATGCTACTAAAAAAGAAAAGAAATAAAAAAGAGTAAAATAAAGAGAGAATTAAATAAAAGTCAAAGAGAAGAGAAAAAACAAAAAAGAAGAGCAGCAGCAGGCAGCAGCAAACTGACAGGCCACGCAGTATGTATCAGACAATGAACAGAAGCTCTCTTTTTCTGGTCACCTTTGATTCAGAGTCCCACCTCTTCACACTTTTCTCTTGAAATACTCAATCACCTGCACAATATGCCATTCATTAGTACTATTACACTATTTTTATTAATATTTTATTCTTTATAAATGACATAATATGACAAACATATTTTGTCACATTAAAACCCAACACCCATCACCTCATTTATACTAACAAATCCAACAACTCTTTTTATTTGTACAACAATGTACATATTGTAATAAGACACAAATGTTGGTCATATGGTAACAATTTAACTTATGAGCATGGTCTACTAAACTATACTAGGAATGTATTAGAAAGAAAATTGTAGTGATTTCGGTTACATAGGCTATAAGAAAATTGTTACTCAAAAGAGTTATCAGACTCTAATATTATGCGGGAGGAACATGTTTCATATTCTGCTCGCATAATATCGTTTTATTTGACTTTTTTTAATCAGAGTTTTAAAAGTGACTCAAATACAATAAAAAAATAAATATAAAAAGTTATTTTTTCTGTCTAAATATTTGTTTGCTAGTAAATAAAAATACTACCCGCTATAAAGAATCAAAATAAAAGAGAAATAAATGACTGTGATAAAAGGAGTATAATATGACACTTAAATATTTAGGTAAAATATAATGCTTAAAAATAAGGTTAAAGTAAAGTGTCATCTTGAAAACAGTTAAAAAACAAATAGAATGAAAGATGTTAGTAAAATGAACACAGTAAAAATTGAATATATTGATGGTAATAAAGTTGAATAGTAGTTAGATAGCATAGTTACCTTAAGAAATTAAGGGTTTCTAGAATTGGAAAGGAAAAAGTCATGATGATTGGAGGCAGAACTAGGAATAGAGATAGAAAGCTGAGTAGTTGATGAAGAATTATCATCTCTAAGTCCTCCACCTGTTTTAATTGGCCATTCATCAAAGAAATGATGTGTTGTTTTTTCATTTAAATTGGATCTTTCTTCTTCAATCTTCATTGATAACTCACAATTATTGAAATCTCTTCCCCAAATATAACATTGTTTTTCTTCTTGTTGTTGTTGCTCTTGTTCTTGTTGTTGCCTTGTTGTTGAATTACCATTATTATTATATTGATTGTTAGAGTAATTAGGGTACAAACTACTTTGTTGTTTTTCACCAAGTTGCCAACTTTCATCCATTGAAGTCCCTGAAAATCCTCTAATGCTTGATCCTGAGCTTTCTGTGAAGAATGCATGCTCTCCCACCTCTTCTTTCAATCCTTGATAATACCTATTATTATCCCTACAATGTTCGAGTGTCAAAACGACTAGGCCATTCATTAAATTATTCGAGTTTTTCCTTAGAAAATCGATTTGTTTGCCCTACTTATATACTACCCCGCAGTGTCCGTAGTAGACAAGTGCCATAAGGGTCCACTCTTTTTATTGTCGAGTATCTGACACGGGCACTCAAGTATCATAACTAAGGGGATGCATGTTATAACACCACAAAACTAATAAATGTTTTATATTGATGCTAAAAAGAATAATAATTGTGTAAACTATGTATTATAAGACCATTTTCATTCAAAAGATCGAGTTAATTGGATCATCGACATTTTAACTGTCAATCCCATTTTATTTAGCTTGACCCTTTTACCCATCCCATCGAAAAAGTCTACCACCCCTTCACACAAAGTAAACATTTAAGGATCCCACAGTAGTCAGTGGTCACTAGATACTGTAGACATGATATATTGTACTCATTGTAACGGTTATCTCAGGCTACTACTCATACCAAAAAGCAAGCAACTTTAAAGCTGTCCCCCAAATCCAAGACGGGGTTTTGCTACCATTTTATGGTCAAATGTAACCTAGTGTTATAGTTACTTGTTTATCAAAATTGGTCATCGTAAAATGGTCTCAAAATCATGTCTTAATAGTTTCAAACCAAAACGGCCCGTTTGAATTAAGGAAGACCAACTGTAGGTCTTTATGCACAAAAAAAACCAAGAAAAAAAAACAGGAACATACCTATAATCCTTCTGAGTGTATGATGAAGCATGAGGGTATAACAGATTAGCATTGGTAGAATTATAAAAAGAATCAGATGAAGGGAAAGAATATAGATTATTAGAAGAGGGTTTATTATTATTATTATTTGGAAGTGATTGATTATTGGTGAAATTAGTTGAAGAAACAGTAGTATGATTTGGTGAAGTAGTAGTTGCAGCAGAAATAATAGGAGAAAGAGTTGAAGTACAAGTGTTGTTGTTGTTAATAGTTAAAGGAGATGATGATTCCACAGGCTTTCTTGAACGGTTTTTGCCTCTATGCATGTGTCTTTCACAGTACTTAGAATCAGGATATGCTTCTTTTGAGCATCTCCACTTTTTCCCATCTGTTCTTCTGCATCTTCCTGGTTCTGGGTCTATCTTTTTTCCATACCCCATTTGATATGGATTCCATCCCACTATCCATCCATACACAAAACATATTTAGTAACTTCATTATTCTTGTGTCGGGTTAAGCGGTTCGGATGTATATATAACCCCGCCTTTTGTTAAACATACCAAGGAAATTTTGCCAGCGGGGTTGTAACGTAAATTTAAGAACCACCCATAACGAATGTCATCATGACTTTGATAATGTTTGGGTCATTCGAACAGGTTGGTCTTATTTTAGGGGATCAGTCTAGTTTTCTTTCTTTATCAGAAACAAATGTGTGGGGGTTTGACTTAACAAAACTATACCGACTCTTGGGAAAAGTATAAAAGAGACTGTTTCCGAGTGACAGCAGAAGGGGGTAGAGGACTTACAAGGGGAGGATTGGTAAGGAAAGAGCTTGGAAGAAAGAGAAGAGTCAAGGCTTCTTTTGATGGAGAAGAGAAGTTCAGGAGGAATAGGAATGCCAGCAGCCATGTACTTGTAAATAAGTGCTTGATGTTCAAGTTCTTGCCATTGTGTTGTTGTAAAAGGAAACTTACTTCTTCCAGACCCACTTACTGCTACTGTTGCTGTTGTTGCACTCATCTTTTCTAACAATTTCTGATGAAAAACTCAAAGTAAAAGTTCTGAAACAAGAAGATTAAGGAAAACAAGGAGTGTTCAATAATTGTGATTATTTGGTTTAGAGTTTAGAGAGTAAAGAAATGAAGTGAACAAGGAAGCATAGTTCAAGTAATAAGTAGTGTGTATATATTTATTGAGAGTGGACCATTAAGAAAGAGAGAGAGAGAGAGAGAGAGAGAGAGAGAGAGAGAGAGAGAGAGAGAGAGGTGGTGCATAAGATTTCTGCAAACAAAAAAAAAATTGACAGAACCTTTCTGTAAGCTTCTGGCCTGCAGCATGTGTGCAGCTCTTTGTCTTTCATCCTATCTTTTGTTTATAAAATCCCATTAAACTACTCATCTTTAGCCTTCAAATTTGATTCTTTCTTTGCTTCTTTTACAAGATTTATGTTACTAATTTTTTTTTTTGGTTTGAGGTTTAATTTAGATGGTGATCAGGCGGGTGCATTTGGGTAGGTAATGTGACCAAACACCAAACGCTTATAGAATATTGCTCGGCTAGGCTGCTACTAACTCTGCCAAGATATTACATGTATGTCTTATAGGTCTAAAAATCGTATATTACCAAAAACCGTTTTTTAGTATTTAATCAAACATTGTCAACTGTAACTCACTTTTTTTTTTTTTGTGCATAAGAGAATAATCCGGAGTTAAGCCGAATAAGATCACTAGGAGGAAGGGAGTTATACTCTCCCTCATGAGTGACTGCTATATTTACAGAGCTTGAAACCCAAGACGTTTGATTAAGCCAAAACAACTTCTTATCAGTTAATCTAAGTGCTCATAAGTCAATCGATACTATCTCGGTGGCCTTAATACAACTCAGTTAAGGTGACAATGTAAGAGTCAAAGATGATCAGAAATGTTAGATGTATCTTCACATTCTAAACACATATTTTAAGATATAATAGAGTGAAAATTTGACAATACAATAGCTAGAGATAATAGTACTTAAATCACCCTTGTCCTTGGACATGATTTGGCAGGTGGAAACAATCTAGTGAGACAATAAAGTCCTAACTCACGTGACATTCAAAGCAATATTGAACTGAACTATTCAACTATTGAAGTACTACTATCGGATCCTCTTTTCTTCAGATCTCATCTCTTGAACCTAGATCGGTCAACACTTGATCCGCCTTCCAAATTCATCCAAACTTGAGTTGTTTTACAAACTTGTAATTCTTTCCTTATAACTACACCGGGCAAACGGGTCGTGTTCGGGTGGGGTCAATTCGGGTCTTTCGATGATTTCGTGTTAATTCGGGTCGAGTCGAGTCATTCGCGTTTCGGGTTTGTTGTCGGGTCCATTTCGGGTCAACCCGGTCGGGTTATTTAGGGTCGGGTCATTTTCGGGTAAAAGAATAAGAGACAAAATACCATTTTAAGTCTTTTTTTTGTTCAATTAAAGTTATGTTTTGTCGGGTCAATTTCGGGTTGAGTGGTTTTGAATCAGGTTATTTCCGGGTCGGCTCAGTTACGGGTCAATAAAGATCGGGTCATGTTCGGGTCGGGTCGGGTCCAATCGGTTTTCGGGTCACATTCGGGTGTTGTAGTTCGGATCAATTTCGGGTCACGGGTACGGTCGGGTCATTCAGGTTGGGTCAATCGGGTCGGGTTGCTTTTGCCAGGTCTACTTATAACTAATAAGTTAAACGCAAATTCTTATTTCAGATGGCTCAATTCCGTCTGAAAAAAAAGACGGGGTTATGCCACTTTTTTCGTAAAATGTAACCACAGTTTATGACAACTTGTTTTCAACAGCGGTCAAATTTAACTGTCAAATGGTTACAAAATCTTTTTTTTATTGTTTCAGACCAAAATGATCCGTCTGAAGCAAGACCAACTGTAAGTTAAAAGCGGATAAAGATTTAATTATAATTCAGTTTAATTCAAGTTTATTTCAATCAAACTTTAATTTTTATTGGTTTGTGCTATTTTAAGTATGTCGGTCTTGCATATTTCGGTACAATATTAGTTGGATCATGAATAAATCAATTATGAATAAATTTAAGTGAAATGGGGAGAAATATTATTAAGATTATTGATTTTCACATATCTTGTTTCTTATTGCAGTATGTAAATGACCATTTAGCTTCACTTTGATTTATTTTTAGAACGGACTGAACTCGATAAGATATTAGAAAGAACAATATTTGCTATGGATTATTATTCACAAATTCTCAATTAAGATAGATATTATTCGTCTTAAGTTTAAAATATGCAAATACATATCAAATTGTCCCGCTTATTGCCTAGAAAAATACCAAAAAATTTTGTCGCCATTACTATCATGTGGTTGTATTAAAACCGTTTTAAATTTAAGACGGATAATGAAGTTAATAAACAACCCTTACTGATTACCATTTGGGTTTGGAATTTGTCAAACAAGTTGCAAGATGTACTGTAATAGTCAGTGTCATTTACTCAAATTTGACAGTTAAACCTCAGACAGAAGAAGACCCACTTGAAATATGACATGTTTAGCAGTTTGGGAATTCAGAGCTGAAAACTGTTCTCAACTCAGTCTCAGGCTGACTCCTCTTCTCCCCCTGGATTCTCCCTGCTTTTCCTAATTTCATCATTCTTCACTACATTCATGCCACTATTACCACATTCCAACTCTCTTAACCATAACCTATATTATTATAAACACAAATTTTTTGTTTTTAACGGACATATCCGTCACAGACTCACAGGTTTGTAACGAGTCAATTCAAGTAATACAGACAACCCATTTGTGATTCCCTAAGCTTTCTTATCTACCATAGTGGAAAATACTTGACCTGTTAAAAGCTAATTACGGATATATCTGTTACAAGGGAGACTTATTGATTAAACACAAATTATAACAGTACCCAATAATATACGGAGTAGAAACAAAATGAGCTTTTTTGATATCTAATAAAACTGAAACGATATTCTTCTAGTTTTTTAATCTTAAGAAATGAAATATCAGCCCGAAAAGTATCATAGTTCATTCATTTAAAAGCATGAGCTTGTATGTGTGTCCGAATCGAATATTATGTATCGATTAGTGTCTTTATTCTAAAATCAATTAGACAATGAAAATAACTATTACTCCCTCCATTCAAATCCACACTACACTTATCTTTTTTCACGTTTGCCAACGCGCGTTTTGTATCGTAAATATAGTTCGCTACGTATTTGCAAAAATTATACAAGTTAGATATTTTTAATATACTCTTAAAGACGAATCAAACAAGATCCCACATGAATATATTTTCTCTTATGCATTAGCCGGAAATTGAAAGATTCTTCCGACTTGTGAATAGTGTCAAAAATAGAAACCTACCATGTGGAGTTGAATGGAGGGAGTAAAACATATTAAAACCATCAAAATCCAAATTTGACAGAAAATAATAAGTACTCCAGTGAGTATATTTTCAATAATTACAAAGTCCAGTACTCAATGAGTCAATTCTCAATTTCTTTTCCTTTCAAAGTTTGTCAGTCTCTACTGATTCTGATTCTGAATCACACACACATGCAAAAGCAACAATTTCTGCACCCAACAAACCCACCAAATTAATTTATTTTTCTTACTAGTAATTAAATTTGAAGCAATGTCCTTTTTAAGAATATAATGAGAATAAAGCCAAAATTCCAAATCTTTGAATAAATCTCATATATTTTCTGAACCTTTTATGCAGAGAGGTCAGTGAGAAGTCAGAAGGGCATTTACTAACAGGGATTCAGACTTCAACAGTCAGAGCTGCATTACACTATTTTTTTACCACTTGACTCCAAATATCTACAGAGATATTCCTGTGTTTTCTTTGGTTTTATTTAGATATACATATAGTATTTGTCGCAAAGTCTCAAATAAGACCGTTTTTATATCGGGTTCAGTTAAAATAAAAAAATTAATACAGTAATCAGTTAGTATTTGTTTAGTTAGAAAATAAGTTAATAATGAGGCATCTACATCTGACAATTGTAGGGTTACTCTCTGACTTCCTGAAACTGTGAATATATCCCTACCAGTGCACAGCCCTAGGTCCTAGACTCTATATTGTGTGTATGTTATGTTATGTTATGCCCTCAACCTGTATTGTAATACACAAGACCTTCCTGCAATTAGATTTCTTGACTTTTTGTGTGCACATATTCTCATCGGAGACGGGCACTGTCCGTCACAAGTTGATGACGGATAGTGCCCTTCTCATAATATGCAAGTGTGACGGAGAGTGCCCGTCTTTAGTGAGACTAATTGTTTTGTGTGTGGAAAATGAGCTGACATTGTTGTTTAAATGATGCTTATTACTCTTTCGATCCTGGTCAATTGTTAAATGATGCTTGTTACTCTTTACACCACAAGAAATATTATCGACCCTATCTTTTGTGAGGCAAGGTTCTCTCCATTTCCTAAAAAGAAATGGAGGGTCATTTCCTCCCAATAATTCATATTTTGTTATGGAACAATATAGGCATATGAATTAGTGAGAAAGAAAGAATTGAACAATGCTTTTAGAGAGAAAATGAAGACTTGATAAATGGAGAAGATCCTAATGCATCTTTCGTAGCATGCATTTCCATTTGTGTCACAACTCACAACTGCTTCGGTAATTACCTCTTACAAAGTGTGTTTAAAGTTTAAAATTTCCTATCCGTTTGTATGTGAAATAACATAGAAGCGCCATTGACAAGGACAACTATCTTAAAAGAGACGGTCATTTAGCACGAGGTCGGCCAAATTGAAAATATATAGTTACTCTGTTTATAACAGCCTTAAAGGGTAGCCCGGTGGTGCACGATGTCATCCCCATAAGGCGAGAGTCCCGGGAAGGATACCATCATAAAGGTGTTATAGAGGCGAGCCTTCGTCCTTACCATTTTGGCAACAAGCTGCTCCAAGAACTTGAACCTTGACCTCTCGGTCACACATCAACACCTTAACCGGTGCGCCAAGACCCCCCTTCTGTGTATAACAGCCTTATTTGAGTTTTAATCTCGTGAATTTCTATTACTATTCTTTTCTTGCTATTTTTTACCATCTCCTATTTATGACATTGTCACTAGCTTAATGGATGATTAATTGATTATGGGTGTGTTCATTTTCACCTACCAACTGTCCTTCAGATATTACCAAGTAATGTGTAAGATATGCACAGTAGAATCAGCATAAAATAAGGACTAATCACCAGGAAAACAAGTAATCCGTACTCGCTAATAAATTTAGAGATTCAACCAAATTTTTCTGCTCAAGTTAATGGTGTCCATGACTGACTGTACGTATGAACAGGGTTCATTGCCATGCATAATAATGGTGGAAACCCTGATTCGACTTTAAACCGTTAGTGTCAAAATCATCCTTATACTAAAAAGTTGATCTCCGCTTATGATGCAGAAGCAACGCAGCTAAACATGGTGAAATAGCAGCACTTTTACACCCTGCCCATCAAAATTTGTACATGTATGGACTTAAAAACTACTTCATACAGTATTATTTTCATTTCAGAAGAGTTCGCATAAAACAGTCTTACAGGATGGAAGTGACGGAAATCCAGAATACAGGTTCAGAACTTAACCCTTGATCATTAAAATTTCAAGTCATCACACATTCACACATGACAAGCGTCTGGCCAAGACTGTATAAGACTTGTCTCTGACGCGGGACATGAATTTTTCGAAGATGTTACGTATAAGAGTAGGACCGTCTTAATCTTAACTCCTGTTTCAATTTAATCAAATTCGAGTTCACCACAAATAATGCTGCTTCTTAGAGGAAGACAACTATATATTATCCTAGCAATTCAATGATGGAGAAATAATGTGGTCCAATATAATACAACTTGAAGCTTTGGACCATGAAGCCAACTCAAAGCATCACACAACTTAAGGAAACACAAACCAATATAAATATATATATACGTACAATATCTATTTCAGTGAAACCCTTATTTATGGCCACAAATTGGTTTATTAATCTGCCCCCACAATCTTATATCAGCCTCCAGTTTACAATGTTACAGACACAACTTAACTTAACTTTCAGGAGCCTATAACACTTTACTTTTGTACAGCTGATCCGGGTTTGTGTGACTGTGTCGCATTCTAGACACAGTTTCTAGTTCTTCAATATACGTATATAGGTCATGACCGTGTTTTAAAGGTCTCGAGGTGGTATCAGGACGAGTATTGATTGATTTCAAACAATGCAGAACATCGTGCCACTTACACGCCAAAGTCATGTACATGGATTATGATCACTCAAAATCAGTAAATTAAACTTGTTAAGAGTTTTGTTGATAGTTTTCCCCTAGCCGCCGATACAAAGTGGCAAACTACACCAGTTTATCGGGCCATTTTGCTATATTCCAAGTTATATATACTCTGTAGTTTGAATAAATCATAACAAAATTGTTGTATCGGATTGAATTAATAAATTGGTGGAATATTAGCAATAAACTAATAAAGAAACTAATGCCACGGTATTAAATTTATAAACTGGCTAGGATTCAACAAGAAAATAAAATATATAATCAACACTATGTAACAATACTATGCAAATTAAAAAAGCACAAATTCTCATTTAAGATCAACCAAATACGTAACAAATCACCCAACTTGTTACTAATACCAAATTTTTTGTTTGTATTACCACAATGTGGTAGTATTTGACCCATTTAAAGCTTAAGGCGGATATTACCTTGTTAAGCAAGACTTACGGTTAAAAAAGATCATCACAAATTCAACATTCAACATAAATTTTATTGAATACGTGAAGACTTATTTTAGATACAATAAAAAATTACACTTTTAGTGAAACTTTTCAAATTTTGTACATATACGAAGTATATATTGAATGATTTTTAATAATTAAAAACTGTTATGGGTACAAGATATTTATAAGGGAAGGAAGTCTAAATAAGGTTAGAATAAAGAGCTTGTAGAGGAAGTTATACTATGCTATGTTTACATAAGAATAATATCTTTGATATTTCTTGCTATTTACACATTGATATGTTTATACTGCTAATATGCCCCCGCAAGATGGACGTCGAAGGCCAATCTTGTCTCGTAGTTCGAGAAAGCACACTACAAGAATTTTCGTTTCGGACGATTACATAAAGACTACTGATTAAATTAGTCGCTAAATTGGCGACTGAAAATGAACATTGGCGACGGAATTCAGTCGCCAATTTAGTGACCACAGAACCCCATAAAATTTTGTAGGAAAAACTCGGGCGACTGATTTCAGTCGCCAAATTGGTGACTGAAAATCACATTAGAGACTGATTTCAGTCGCCAATTTGGCGACCACTTTAAGTCAGTCGCCAAATTGCCTTTTATTCTGAAAATCGCTAACCAGCCTTCCACCCTCTTACTTTACCCTTTCGAAAATCATCCTCATCCGACCACAAAAAATCACCCCTAAAATCCGACGACCACCCTCCACTACCAACCTCTGTCGAACTCCGTCAACCACCAGTACCACTCCAATCACCACCCTCATCCGACTGATTAATGTATGTTTACTTGATTAATGTCTGGTTTATTTGTTTTTATTTTCAATTTCTTAGATTAATGTTAGTTTTATTGTCTAATTTGTGATTTTAATTATTTTTTGATGATTTGGTAGGTTTATTTAAAGATTTGTGTTGATTATTAGGTGTTTAGATGTTATTTAGTTAGGGTTTGGTGAAATTAGAATTAGTGTTAGTATTGATAATTTTGTTTAGTTTTGTTATTATTGAGGTTTGATTAGTGGTAGTACGTGTTGTTAATATTATTAGTGTTGTTAGTATTAATTTTGTTAGTATTGTTAATTTTGATTTGTGTTAGTGAATTTAGTATAAGAGTTTTGATTAGTGTTAGTGAATTTAGTGTAGGAGTTAGTGTTGTTAGGTAATGGGGTTTTGATTTGTGTTGGTGAATTTAGTGAATTTTCATGATTTGTGTTAGTGTTTTTAGTATAGGGGTTTTGATTTATGTTGGAAGTTTTGTTGTTTAATTAGTTTTAGCATGTTAATAATTAATATTAGTTAGTGATGTTATATGTTAGTTAGTAATATTATCTTTTAATTTGTAATTATTGTTGTGTGGGTTAATGTTTAGATTAAAATGAAGAGATTGGAACGTACATGAATGTACGAATAAAGACTTGATAAGAAAAGACGTCCTACCGCTAGATTTATAAAGGGGGTTGCCGAGTTTATTGAATTTGCTAAACAACAAGATGAGTATGATTTAGTAGTAAACAAACTTAGGTGTCCTTGTATTAAATGCGAAAACATGAAATATCTACATGACATTGAAGTTAAAGAACATCTTTATACAAACGGGTTTTGTCCAAACTACTACAATTAGATTTCTCATGGAGAATCTTATTTTTCACTTCCCGAACAATCTCAAAGCCCACAAATGAGAACCCATATAGAGATATGGTAGTTGATGCCTTTGAGTCTAATATTTTCAATAATGATCATATACTAATGAATGAAGAAGAACTACACCCACAAGCAAAAGCCTTTTTTGACATGTTAAAGGCTTCTGAAAACCATTATATGAAGGGAGCAAAATGACATTGTTAGAAGCCGCCTCTAGGATAATAACTTTGAAATGTGAGTACAATTTACCATTTAATTGTGTTGATGGCATTGCTTCTTTGATTGAGGATGTTATCCTCGATAATAATGTTATGACCAAAAAAGTAGTGAAAGGTCTACAAGTTCCGCATTACAAGATTGATGCATGTTCCGATGGATGTATGCTCTTTTGGAAGGATGATACCTTACTTGACAACTGTATGAAATTTGGCGACTGATTTCAGTCGCCATTTTGGCAATTTGGCGACGCTTTTGTCAGTCGCCAAATTTGGCGACCGAAATCAGTCGCTCGAATTTTATTTGGTGACTAAGGCCTGCGACTGGGCCTTGGCGATTGATTTAGGCCGCGAAATTCATTTTGGCGACTGAAATCAGTCGCCAACTTCGGTCGCCTGAACGATGTTTTCTTGTAATGACACCGTTTGTGTAGTGGTTTTGTTAGAGCATCTGCGAGCTGGTCTTTGCTTGCGATATGTTGTATACAGATTTGTCCTTGTTGGAGTTGTTCACGGACGAAGTGAAAGGATAGGTCCATGTGCTTTATTCGAGAGTGAAAAACTGGGTTCTTGGTGTAAAGGGTTGGTGACATGTTATCACAGTAGAGGGCAGGAGGTTTCGTTATGAC
Source organism: Heliosperma pusillum (assembly GCA_022085475.1). Lineage (NCBI taxonomy): Eukaryota > Viridiplantae > Streptophyta > Magnoliopsida > Caryophyllales > Caryophyllaceae > Heliosperma > Heliosperma pusillum. The sequence continues at coordinate 30,013 of JAIUZE010009317.1, read as the reverse complement.
AATGTCGAGTTCAGTGAGTAAATTACGGAGCCATAGAACCTCAGTGGTGACAGCAGCTAGGGCGCGGTATTCGGCTTCCGTATTGGATAAGGCAAGGCCACGTTGTTTCTTAGAGGACCAAGAGATCGGATTGCGGCCAAGATAGATTATGTCACCGGTAGTTGATATATATATAATTATCTTTGTCTCCAGCAAAATCGGCATCACAAAAGGCATGCAGACAGAGAGGAGTAGTGCGATAGAGTCGAATGCCTTAGGTTTGAGTTCCTTGGAGGTAGCGAAGGAGTCGCTTCAAGGCAGTCCAGTGGTTAAAAGTAGGATGGTGTAGAAACTGTGCTAGCCGGTTGATAGTAAAAACAATGTCAGGACGAGAGAGTGAGAGATATTGGAGACTCCTAACAATCGTGCGATAGTTTGAGTGATCTTGGATTGGTTTGGTGTCTTCACGGACAAGAAGTGTGTCAGGTCCCATAGGTGTGGTGTGATGTGACAACCCTTGCGAATGCGGAAATATAAAACATACACGCATGTGAATTATATAGCGGAAAATACGGTATTTTAAAAACCTTTATACATGCAAGATAGAAAAATACGAGGAGTGTCAAAACATTACAAACTAAATAAAAATACCACAAGAGACGTAGTCTCTCAAAGTGTTAACAAAGGACAAGTAATTAGCAACTAGCTAAACAACGTCTAGAGGTGAAAACTTCCAGGGACAACGCCCGCTAGCTCACACCCGAAACCCCAAAACATCATATCCAAAAAGTCATCCAAGCAAGCAGCCTGTTCATTCATGAAAAACATGAACGCCACAGTCAGTGGGGAGTAACTCCGGGTTCTCCCAGCCATATCACACTAAACGTACATCAAAGAAGATACAAAGGTAGAGCATGCATACGTATAGATATACATGTGAGATACGATAAGAAATAGATAGGCAATCCAATATATAATGATAAGATCATGTGGAAATCAAATCCGAAACCATCATGTTATTCAAGACTCGGGGAAGACACTCTTAGGCAACCGAATACGCTCACTAGGGCTCACCGTTAGCGGTATAAGATTGATAAGCTTGAGACTCGACAAACAAACCATGCCAAGTCATGCAATGATCATGAATAATCAATCATGAAATCACGCATTCAAGTATAACAACATAAAGACGACATCTCTCACGGTACATGAAACGCACTAGCATCGTGTACATGGCAAGTATGATTAACAGGCATCCACGGGATAAGCATTTCCCTGAAACGCATACACGATCACATTTCGTATATGTTCACTCATTTCCTCCGGTAGGACGACGATAATAATACGGTCCTAGTCTAAATCTGGCCAGAATCCCGGAATCGCATTTTCCAGTTCGACATGCGATAAACGTTTCGCATCCAAGACTCGGTCAATCATATGACGCCAAGTACCCCAAATTCGGTAGCAAACATTCACGAAAGAGGCGGAAAAGAGCTCAAGCCTCGTAACAAACGGTACGCTACATGCAAATAACACCACCTCGCAAGTCCACAACATTTGACGGCCGGGTCGATCAACGCATAGCGTTCAACTCCAACAACGTCGTCGTATGCCCACTAACACATGCATTTAAGCAGTAGGATACCTCTCCGTTCCGACATTCCAGCCTTACGAACGGGAAGGTAGCCAAGGGAATGAGAGTACAAAGCACAAGACAAAATAGTGCTCAAACCGTAACATTTGTTAAAACCGACTCAAAGGGGGACATACCAAAAAAACCGTCACAAAACACGTGATACAAGCGAATGAGAATATCATATATCCAAAACATGAATCAATACATGATACATAAGCATTAGACCAAGTTTAAGAAGCATAATAAATAGGAAACATAGATACCTCTCCAAAACAACAAGTTTGGAAACTAACTAAAACAAGGGTTCACTTCAAACTGTCATAACTAGAGTTCTAGACATGCTATTACAGAAATTCTAAGTTGAGGTGATAGCTTATCCTCTTACGGTTCCAAGGAATGGTCACAAGCCCAAAACAAGCAAGTAACAAAGAAGATATGATCATTTTACGAAAAAGGGTCAGTGTAGAGAAACTGCACAAGTCACGACCGTGACTTGTATTTCACGACCGTGAAATGAGGTTTCACGACCGTGAAATGAGGTTTCACGACCGTGAAACACTCTGTTACCAATTCATCCGTGAGCCTTTAACAAAAATCAATCCTATCATTTCCAATTCTCATAATTCATTTCTAATAACTATCAACAATCAATATTCATCATTAACAATCATCAAATAACAACAATCATAAATCATAACATGATTCCTAAACTTCTAATCGTATTATAAATACGATTTCTAACATATAAAGCATGCAAAACATTTAAATGATACCGAGTAACCCTTCACCGTTACCTTTACGCGTCTTTAATCGATTACTAAACCTTCCTAGTGGTCTCCACCTACAATTAGGTAATAAAAGATGAATATATTTCACCTTGAGAAAGACGGATAATTTAAAAAGCGAGAAAGACGATACTTTTAATATGAATACGGATAGAGGAAGGTAAGGGAAGAAGAATGAGACGAACTTACGTGAATTCCGACAAGAAACGAGGGAGCTACGATCATCCAAAGATTGGATCAAAGAGGGAGGCAAGCTGTTATGGTTTCTTAGTGAGGAAGAAAGAAGATGTTGAGTTGTGTGAATGAATTAGGTTAGGGTTAGGAGGGAGTATAAGTAAAGGGTGAGTCGGAAAAGTCAACGAAAGTCAAAGGCGGCTCAAAAGTCAAGAAAAGTCAAAGACGACTTAAAAGTCAAGAAAAGTCAAAGACGACTTAAAAGTCAAGAAAAGTCAAAGACGACTTAAAACGGGATTCTCATGGAATCTCGCGGAAATTCCAAATACGAACTCGGAAATTCTAAATTCGACTCGAAACTTTATATTCTAAATTAAAACTTAAATTTGCTGAAAAGATTTCGTAAAATATTTCTACTAGAAAAATAGAATACATTTCCGGGTGTTACAATCACCCCACCTTTTAAAAAGTTTCGTCCTCGAAACTTGAGAGTAGAAAACAAAAGTATCAACGACAAGAATCGGTTTTAAAAATTAACAAGAAAGCTTTTACAAGGAAACATTTATGAAACGAGGTTCTTCTCGAAAAGGGTTTAAGGAAATTTTTCATAACTGCGAAACTTACTTACGGATCTCAAGAGTGCCCGTCGCGAACGAGAACTCAAATTATCCAAATCAAATTAAAGTCAAAATAGTGAAATCGAAAATCAAACAAGCGCTAGTAAGTGCAGGACTAGTTATCAGACGCGTCTCCAATAACAAGTGCAAACATCCAACCAAACGCAAAATCCAAATATAAAAGCAAAACAAATCCATTTTCTCCAAAAAGAGGGTACACAAACCATCTTTAGACTTCTTTGAAACGTTAAATTAGAAGTATAATATGGAAATTTGAAAGTTTTATCAAAGATAAAATCAAATAACAAGATATTATACGTACATAGAGCGACTCGAACTTAAAGTTCACAAATCACGATAACAAAATATATACAAAGCACACAAAAACAAAACAAATCGAACTCTTAGGGATATGAAGAATCACGATGAAGTCGGCACGAAGATCTACAAGAACTCGATAGTACTAACTCTACTGATACTCTAATCCTCAAGAGGATGTAATTTACCCAAGTTACACCTCAACATTTTCAATCATTAGACTTCTACTGAAACATTCCATAATCACGAAACTTCGAGTAACAAATCCCCATTATTCGAATCCAATTAGAATCTACTAAGGTCCATCGGCACGGTAGACTCCACAACTAACAATCCACATGAAAGAGACTTACAATGAAATCCTTTAATCCAATTTACTTCAACCTCATTATCCTAAATTTACAATGAACTTTCTCATCCCCGAAAGTCAAAACACAATCAAAGCATCAAACACAATTATCTAAGATTCAACTAGCCTCATCCAAAGTCTCACGACAAGGGAAAATCCACAATCCATTATCGGTTATAAGGATTCTTTAATACGCCATAACATCCTTAATTCGATAATTACTACGCTCGAAGCCTCAAATATAAATAGTCACATTAGCAAACTATGGAGGTTACTAATCCTCAAGATAAATGGGTTCACCATTCTAACTCTATAATCCATAAAAACCGAGCATTCATTATCCAAAGCTTGCAACGAACATTTCTCAATTTCAAACTATGATTCCTTAAGAATAAAAGAGAATTACTAATCCCAAACCGCAAATGACCAATCACTTGGAAATCAAACAACCATTCAAATCATCTATTTCATCTAAAACACAAAATGAATCGATTTTCATTGATGACAAAACTCCTCAAACTTTGGGTACCAACTCAATTACCCTAAAGCAAAGTCTCTTTTAGAATCCACCAATTAGAGACATCTAATTCCCAAATGATATCCCAAGCACCCGTTATAATACCCAACATCAACAAACTATTATCATGATCAACTCAATTCTCAAAACAACACTACAATACCAAACTCCGAATCTAACATCACCAAGAGAGGATACATTATCACTATTAGGATTCATCCTAGAGCTTAAGTCTTATTTCTCATGATCAAATACAACCTGAACTTTGCTCAATCCAAAGACACATCTTATAACTAAAGAATTCCAAAATACATTACTCTTACTCTCTGAGCCTTACAAACGGAATATCCAATCCACTAAGGAAAAGATGAAGCGGCAACGAGATAGGAAATGATAAGAAATCTCAAGGAGAACACGAGAATAAAATCAGGCACGAGATTAAAAGAGAGGAACGCTGAAAATAACGAGGGCAAGAAAGAGACAAAGCAGATAGTAGAGTTATGAAGATATCCGCGTAAGAAATAAGATACGAGTATGCGATTTCTTAAAGATCAATCTTTACAAAAGCATTCAAGAATGGAAATGAAAAGGGACAATGGCACGGATAATGGTTTAAGGTTTAATCCACAAAATTTCTCCTTTCAAACTTAATGCGACAATAAAACCACTTAATTATCCCTTTACAAAGGCCTCTTACAAGGGACCATCATACCACGAGCAATCATCAAAGTAAGGTACACCTAGACTTGATAAATCGACTACAACCCAATTCATCCATCCTTTCATATCACACAGATTCCCAATTGCGGAATTGTAACTCAAGTATAATAACATTCCTTTAACTCAAATATTCAACACAACCTCAAAGGGTTCTTTAACTGAAAGACTAACAAATACTCTCTTATACTCGGTCATTTTCAAGTCTATAGCCCACGAGTTCATTATTATCAAAGTACAACCTCAAGTCAGACATCAACATTAACGTCCCAAGGTATTTCCATCATAGATCACAACATCGAATCTCGCTCATATCTATAGTCCTCAAGTAATATGGTTCAACTTACCGAAACCTTACTACTTCAAACGAGTCTCCGATACCACAAGATAAGATCATATCTTTAAATCCAAGGACTATAGCCAACTGCTTTTCCACCAAGCCTATACTCACAAACACACAATAGGAAACCACAAGACGTCACTTAACCTCAAAAGTATTTCGCACCTCAAGATATCATTCAAAAACTTCTTATTTACACCAAATAGACATATCATAAGCATGGTCTTCAAACCAATACTAAACTTCTAAGTCCAAAAGACTAAATTACTAATGAGTTAAGAAGTCATAGCCAACTCATTCAACCTTACACCATCGAATATCATGAACTATTTACACACAAGTCATCGCAAGCATTTATACATTAAAATCATCAAACATACCTTACCACACTTTTCTCAAGGATACCAACTCTCACCACTAGGGGAGAACTTAAGTCTACACAATTTTTCTCGAATCCCAAATTCATTCTAATCAACACTAACACTCCACCAAGTCTAAAATTCTTCCGACCAAGTACAATATGCCACAAACAAAAGGGTATGGTTTCCACAAAAGGTCACATAAGGAAGTTGAGGGTGCAAATTGATAAGGAGGAGGAAAGTAACAAGAGTAATTTCCAAGGGAAAAAGAAGTTAGATGATAGAGAAGCATTTAGATAGAAGGAAAAAAGCATAATACAATAAGGACGAGAGAATTCATAGATGAGGAAGAAATACACTTCAATTAGGCTTGTCAATCTTCAAATCTCCGGCAAAGGATACTTCTCCTAGGTAACACAATGATCCACTTTAAAACGGTAGATACAAACAAACATAACATCACTCAACACAATCAAGAAACAAGTTAGAACCTAACAAACATCAAGTACACCAAGACTACCACCTTAGGTCCTTAAGTCTACCCATCTCTCATTTATTATTTCAAGGTCAAGTAATTTAAGTTTAGGGTTCACGTGTGTGCGTCGGGAGCGATAAAGCTCTGATACCAACTGTGACAATCCTCGCGAATGCGGAAATATAAAACATACAAGCATGTGAATTATATAGCGGAAAATAGGTAGTTTTAAAAAACTTTATACATGCAAGATAGAAAAATACGAGGAGTGTCAAAATATTACAAACTAAATAAAAATACCACAAGAGACGTAGTCTCTCAAAGTGTTAACAAAAGACAAAGTAATTAGCAACTAGCTAAACAACGTCTAGAGGTGGTTCATCCAGGGACAACGCCCGCTAGCTCACACCCGAACCCAAAATAGCATAAGCAAAAAAGCCATCCATGCAAGCAACCTGTTCATTCATGAAAAACATGAACGCCACAATCAGTGGGGAGTAACTCCGGGTTCTCCCAGCCATATCACCTTTAACGTACATATAAGGAAATACAAAAGTAGAGCATGCATATATAGATATACATGTGAGGTACGATAAGAAAAGATAGGCAATACAATATATAATGAAAAGATCATGTGGAAATCAATTCCGAAACCATCATGTTATTCAAAGACTCGGGAAAGACAGAGACACTCTGTAGGCACCGAATACGCTCACGGGCTTGCATATCACCGTAGCGGGGTATTATTATAAGTTTGATAGATCTGATGACTCGACAGACAAACCAAGTCCAAGTCATGCGATGATTACAATAACAACCAACAATTATCATCCATTCACGAACCAAGAATTGCGGTGTCCATATGCAAGGACCATGATAAAGTCATGAAACTCACGATTAAAGAACGGACACAAGACGGGACATCTCTCACGTAAAATGACATGAACGCACTAGCATCGTGTACAGGCAAGTATGAAGTATGATTAAAAGGCCAACCACGGGATTAAAGCATTTTCCCTGAAAGCCATAACGATAAAGGATTTCGCGTATTGTAGGGACTATTCCTCTAGGTGGCACGACCGATATAAATATGGTTTCCTAGTTAAACTGGCCAGGGATCTCGGAATTAAATTGTGTCCGATTCGAAATGCGATAAAGCGTTTAAATCAAGACATCGGGTCTTACAAAGCAAACGCCGAGTACCCCAAAAATTCGGTTAGATAATCACGAAAGAGGCGGAGAGGAAAAGAGCTAAAGCCTCAGAACAAGCGGTACGAGACATGACAAATAACACCAACCTGCAAGTCCACAAAATTTGACGGAGGTCGAACAACGCATAGCGTTCAACTCCCAACAACGTCGTCGTATGCCCACTACACATGCATTCAAGCAGTAGGATACCTCTCCGTTCCGACATTCCAGCCTTATGAACGGGAAGGTAGCCAAGGGAATGAGAGAACAAAGCACAAGACAAAATAGTGCTCAAACCGTATCATTTGTGAAAACCGACTCAAAGTGGGAACATACCAAAAACCGTCACAAAACATGTGATACAAGCGAATGAGAATATCATATATTTAAAACATGAATCAATACATGATACATAAGCATTAGACCAAGTTTAAGAAGCATAATAAATAGGAAACATAGATACCTCTCCAAAACAACAAGTTTGGAAACTAACTAAAACAAGGGTTCAGTTCAAACTATCATAACTAGAGTTCTAGACATTCTATTACAGAAATTCCAAGTTGAGGTGATAGCTTATCCTCTTACGGTTCCAAGGAATGTTCACAAGCCCAAAACAAGCAAGTAACGAAGAAGATATGATCATTTTACAAAAAAGGGTCAGTGCAGGGAAACTGCACCAGTCACGACCGTGACTTGTATTTCACAACCGTGAAATGAGGTTTCACGACCGTGAAATGAGGTTTCACGACCGTGAAACACTCTGTTACCAATTCATCCGTGAGCCTTTAACAAAAATCAATCCTATCATTTCCAATTCTCATAATTCATTTCTAATAACTATCAACAATCAATATTCATCATCAACAATCATCAAATAACAACAATCATAAATCATAACATGATTCCTAAGCTTCTAATCGTATTCTAAATACGATTTCTAATCATATAAAGCATGCAAAACACGTACATGATACCGAGTAACCCTTCACCGTTACCTTTACGCGTCTTTAATCGATTACTAAGCCTTCCTAGTAGTCTCCACCTACAATTAGGCAATATAAGATGAATATACTTCACCTTGAGAAAGACGGATAATTTAAAAAGCGAGAAAGACGATACTTTTAATATGAAGACGGATAGAGGAAGGTAAGGGAAGAAGAATGAGACGAACTTACGTGAATTCCGACAAGAAACGAGGGAGCTACGATCATCCAAAGATTGGATCAAAGAGGGAGGCAAGGTTTTATGGTTTCTTAGTGAGGAAGAAAGAAGATGTTGAGTTGTGTGAATGAATTAGGTTAGGGTCAGGAGGGAGTATAAGTAAAGGGTGAGGCGGAAAAGTCAACGAAAGTCAAAGACGGCTCAAAAATCAAGAAAAGTCAAAGACGACTTAAAAGTCAAGAAAAGTCAAAGACGACTTAAAAGTCAAGAAAAGTCAAACTCGCCTTAAGAAGGGATTCTCATGGAATCTCGCGGAAATTCCAAATACGAACTCGGAAATTCTAAATTCGACTCGAAACTTTATATTCTAGATTAAAACTTAAATTTGCTGAAAAGATTTCGTAAAATATTTCTACTAGAAAAATAGGGTACATTTCCGGGTGTTACACTCGGTCGATAATATTACTTTAATATTTATCTTAAGCCCGGAACACATGCGGCTACGGTCGCGAATACTTCCGTTGAGCTCAATCCAAATTTCGAAATAATAACATTTATTACCCCACTTACCCAACGTAACAAGTTTAGCACCCCGGTGAGCAGAGCCTACTTCCTTGCGAAATTGGGATTCATGGGTTCTACATTTGGTAAGGCTTAATCTCAATTATTTATTATGAGAGGTCATGTCAATTTATTATCTATCTCGTTTAAGTGAACGAAATCGATGAATCAACGATAATTTTAATTGTCACTGTCGAATACTCGATAAAATATGCATGTAATGTTATGGCGATTTGGCAATGCATGCAAACATATTAAATAAAATGCAAGCATAAAAGTAAAACTCCTAGTGCAGCAGGAGCTCACCCAAGGAGCCTTGATGATCAAGCCACAAGCTAGACAAGCTTGACCACAAGACCCCCTCAGATTGAAGCTCGAACCACAAGGTCCAAACATCAGGCCATGTCAAGCCAAATTCAAGCCAAAGCAAGCCAAGACAATGAAGAAGACACCCCAGGGCTCACCAAGTCATGTCAGGGTCCAAGTCAGTCCACATTTCACACATAAGCCAGGAACAATGCCTGTCAGGGCTCATCAGACCAGTCAGCAAGCCAAGCACCAAGGAGGTACACTAGGGCATCCCACCCACCCCCACCATGGCCTACCATCAAGCCAACTCATTAATCAACAAGTTTGTCCAGGAGAGTCCCCTTAGAAGTCTAGCAAAATCTTAAGTTACAAGCAGTCCATACCAGGGTCCAGTGAACCTCATGGCAGGGTAAGTTCAAGTCCAGCTGTGGGTTCCTTTTGTCTAAGTCAACTTGTCCTCATCCAAGGCAGGTTTATCTAAGTTCAAATAAGAGTTGAAGAGTCCCAAGGAGCAGCAAAACACCCAGAGCAAGCAGCAAGACAACCAGAACAACAGTTTTCCATTTCAGGAAAACTCCAAAACTTGTTTTATCACTTTTTGCATCAGTCTGTTTTGTGTCTTTGTGTATGTACTATCTAGTTGTTAAACTCGTCCTATTGTGAGGCCCTTAATTAGCTATCTGTTGTAGTAGTTCAAGTCCAAAGCTGACCCTTGGATGGACTTTACATCCAAAGGCTCACATTGTATCAGCCTCCCTATATAAGGAGATTCTTATGTAATGTTTTAGGCAGATTTTTATGAATGAATTAGCCTTGAGAAACCTCTCAAATCTTTCAAACTTGTGCTAAGTGTTGTAGTTTGAGTCAAGCCTGATACACCTTCAAGGTGTCTGATCAGTGCCTTGCTTTGTGAGTCAAGTGAAGTCTGTGCTTTGCTGTGACTAGCTTGCTTGCTGTTGAGTCTAAGTCTAGGGTGTTTGTGCATTGCTGTAATACACTAAACCTGTCTCAAACCGAGTCTTTTAGTCCTTTCTCTTGTGCCATGCTGTAGTGGAAGTTCTCTAAGTCATATCTTTGAGTTTCAGTTTAATACAAATCACTCTCTCTAAAACAGCCTCCATTTCTGTCTATTTTTGTTTTCAATTTTAGTAAAATTAGTAAATCATCTCCTAAACTCACAAGCCTTAGTAGTTTACAGTGCACCTAGTATGGCCTTTCCTAGAATAGAAAATCATATAATCTATTACAAGTTCGGAAACCAACTCCTTTGATCCCTTGAACTTCATAAGCACGCCTCCCAAGGTCACCATCTCTCTCTCTCTCGGAACTCCTTTCCGAATGGCACGTCGGTGGGGAAAAACTCCGTGTTTTTACCAGTAGTTAAAAATATATAATAAAGGACAAGCATTTAGATTTATACATTTGTAAAAATAAAATAATACAATAAAAGTGATACGAGATCACATTAAATTACAACCGAATCAATATTCCCTTACATTTCGGGCAATATCGATTAAAACTAAGGCCATACAAGGAAAAATTACATAATTCCAAATTAAATAAACCAAAATATGACATTCATAAATTGAAAATATGACATTCATAAATAAAATTCAGCATTATAATATGTATAAAACATGCTCATGTTAAATGCCAAATCGCTCTAATTAACGGTTTATATCGAATATAACCCGGTTTTACGGAAATGCGTGATAATAACATTTTAAAATCACCAAACAATACTTAAATCATATTTAAGTCCAAGTTAATTATCCCAACTCATTTAGGCCTCAAAAATTAGTCCTCACTCAATTTTTGACAATAATTCAACTTGTTGTTATATAATTGCTCATATTAGACTTTTAAAATCATATTTTAATCAAATAAATCCAAATTTAATTACAATAATTTCAAAATTCGAATTTTAAATTTTTGTACATTCTGGAACATTTCCATGACACTCATAATGTCAAAAATCATGGTTTTAAAAATTTTGAATCGGTTTAGAGAAAAATGGTTGCGCTTTATCGGTTTTATCAAATAAAATACATAAAGCATGCAAAAATTAATCATATTAAATTTTCAACTTTAGATATGAAATGTGGGACATTTATGCAACCAGGAACAATTTTCTCTTGACATGAAAAATATTTTAGCTATATTTTCTTAATTAGTCACTATTTATGCCATTTTTACATTAAAAATTCATAAATCATGCAAGACAAATCACATAAGTCTGAAATTTTCCAGTATGACCAGAAAACATGCATGTGACAACATACTAAAATTTCATCATCATATTCAAATCGGAAGTATATTTTCTAAATTAGTCACTATTTATGCCATTTTTACATTAAAAATCCATAAATCATGCTAGACAAATCACATCAGTCTGAAATTTTCCAGTCTGACAGGAAAACATGCATGTGACAACATAATAAAATTTCATTGTCAGATTCAAAGCGGAAGTATTTTTAACCATTTGACCTTTATTTATTTCATTTTATCATATAAAAATCATAAATCATACGAAATACGTCCACTTCACACGAAATTTTACATACAGTAAGTAAAATGCATGTGTGATATTGTGTAAACATTTCAAGGTCAGAAGATAAGTCTAACTATTTTTAGTATTTTAAACATCATTTTACTCATTAAAATGTAATAAAAATACTAAAAACATATTTGAGCACTATAAATTTCCATAAATCATCAAAATGACCTAAAATAATCTTAGGACCAGAATATATTGACATGCAAATAACTTTGTGATTTTATCTTATAAAACACAAATTACTAGTTTTCATTAAGTTACCATAACTCGAAAAAACTATAAATCGATTATGCATGCAACAACCTTGGCTCTGATACCACTTGTAAGTTTCTTAAACTCAATATTAGACACTTCATTATATATTTAGTTTACTCTTAAACTAAATAAATCTTATGCATGCATAACAAAATAAGACAAAGATAAGAAGAATTTTTCCTTACATTGATCTTATGACAAATATGGGCACAAAATAGGACTCCTTCCTACTTTGATCTTGAGCTTATAATGTTAGGGATAAACTTCCAAGTTCTAAGTGTTAGAACACTCCTATTAGATGCACCGAAGACTATCCCTAATCACTACTAAAAGATACTACACTAGTATATAATGGTAGTCTCCCTTAAAATAATCTAATAACCTCTTATTACTACACTAGTAATATTATTAGAAAATAAGAACTCTAATATAAACTTCTTAAGTTGTAGAGAGAAGTTGGAGAAATATATGAGAGATAAGTGATTTTTGCATGTGTGTTTAATATGAGTTGGTGTGTAGAATAAATAAGAGGAAATTTTCCTCTTCAATCTTCACATGTTCCGGCCACATGCCCTCATGGAGGGATGTGTGGTCACTTTCAATTGTTCTTAACAAGAAAGGGTTGAGTGTTTGGGTCTTTGTAGTAATCATTTGTTCTAATTCTTAATTAGAATAAAATTACAAACTAAAAACCTACCCACCATCACCACAAAACTGGTGCACCCATATAAAATGGGTGTCCATTTTATTTTTGCAATTTGTCATTTGTCACATATGTGACATGTGACATGTAACATGTAATTAGGCTTATAAATGTACATTTAACTAATTTAAATGCAATTTCATAACAAATAAATTAGACTTAACATTTTAAGTCACATTTAATAATTACATTTAAATAAAATGGGTCATCTCATATTTGGTTAATATAATCTACAACAGTTTGTAATTATAATCGACCAATTTCACTTATCTCAAATGTTTCATAAACATAATGCATTCTTAGTAATATAACCATTAAATTACCAAAATGAATCTTATTTAATCATATTACAATAAGATACATTTCTCACTCACAATTTAAACTTGGTTCATTTTAAGGGATTAATTAATCTGTATCACTATACAATTAATTAATGTACATGATTAGGGAATTGTCCTTTAGGTGTGACCTCAAGGGCTCAACTGATCACCACCGTCATACGACAGTAACGTCAAACTCAATTGAGCCAATCGTTACTGATTTATGTTGACCAGTTGACTATAATATTCATCATCCCTTTGTATTCTTATTATTGAGATTTAATTATGTGATCGCACTATTTGTTGAGGACACTTACTCCAACAACAAAAGCTATCAAGCTGTAAACTATATACTCGTTAAAGATAGTAAGGCCTATCAATGTCATGGTCCAAGGTACTCATCTAGAATTAGAATGGTCAACACACCATATAATCATAATTCTCTATGGGTACTTAGTCAACACAACATATATCATACAATTAAACAGTCACGGGAAAAACTTCCTATCATGTGACTAATTGCATATAATTCATATTCAAATATCATATCGCCTCATATCTACTAAGGCTCATTCAGTCATTCATTAAATAAAACCTTACCTGAAGACAAATCCCCGACCCGAGTCCCGCGACGGGTCATCAGTCAAAACGGGGCTGACTAGATCGTAGTTTGACCAAACCCGTTTGGTCAAACCGGCTAGAAACAGAGTCTTAGCCATTTAGGCTTGAACATAAGAACATCATATTCATTTCATGCTATTTTATCCTAATTTCTAACATGTGAATTATTAATTCTTACGAAACCCGCTTGACTTAAAGAATATCAAATTAAACTACAATCTCATGCTATAATTTCTAACATGTGAGAAATAATAATATTATGAAAACCGTTTAATTAAATAATTTACTTATTAAAATTTCTCACTTGCTAAATATTGCAAAACATGATATAATAATAACACTAAACTCAAAAACCGTCACAAGCCCAAAGGAGGGCTCACGGGTCATGGGCTGGACCGGGCCTGGACTGGGCCCACGGGCTGGTTTGGGCCTGTTTTGGTCAACCATTTCTAAAATCGTTTCTTAATATTTCCCGCATGCTTAACATATTTAAAACCCGTCAAAACAACAACAAAACAATCAAGTATCGACACAAGCCCAAAGGGCCAAATAACGGGACAACCTAGACCGGATCTGCCGGCCTGAACCGGGTCTGAACCGGCCTGTTTCTCGTCCACCACACACGGCCACCACCAACAACAACCCCAAATTTATTTCTAACATGTTTTAATTAACAACCATCCATTTTAACAACCAATTCAACCATCATTCATACTAAAATTATGATTATGAACAAATCATCCAACATGTCAAAAACACTAAATATGTTAAAAACGCATAAAACTTAATAATAATAAAAACCTAGCATGTTACTACTTAAAACTGTAAATAACAAAAATAAATGTGACATTAATTCGTCGAGTAACTCGGTAATCGTTACCTTAGCTAGCACAAAACCAAATAGCACCAAAATAAGACCTAAAAACCCGTCTACTAATCTTCTTCTAAAATATACGAGTCACCAAACTCGTCTTCATAATCTTTTCCTATAAGAAATGACAAAAATAACATTATTAGAATTAAAACTTGATTTCAACAATTAAAGTGTTGAAAACGATTTTGTCGGAATTGAAAATGAAACGTACACGGAGATGAAGAGCGGAGAGGAGACTTTAGAAATATAATTTAGAACGGATTAGGCCAAGTAACGAAGGTTTTGTGACGATTTTGCTCAAGAACGATCAAGAACACGAAGAACGATTGTGATTATATTAAAGAAGGTATTAAGTAGATATTAAGTTGATTTAATGTAAAATGAAAAGATAATTAGTGAGTAAGAGGGGAGGGTTGGGCCGTGTAATATAGAGGATTAACGGGAGTCGGGTTTTGAACTTGTTGTTACGGGATTGACTCGGGTTTTATAAATATATTATGGTAATTATCTAGATATTATTAGATATTATGTTTGTTTAATCAAATATCTAGATATTATTAGATATTATGTTAGTTTAATCAAAAGAAATGAAAATATCTAATCCTAAGAGACAAGAGGAAGAGGCGTGTGGAAGAGGAAGAAATCGGGTCTGTTTTTAAGCGATTTGTTGCGGAATTTAAGTTGACAGATCGATAAAGTTACAAATATCTTAGATATTTGTATTAGTTTAATCATAAGTAATCAAAAGATCTAAAATGAGGGAAAAAGGGTGTCTTGGGCGTGTGGCACATGTAGGAGTCGGGTTTTGGGTTTGTTTCGGGACTTAAGTTGACTCGGGAATAGTTAAATGAAGTTCGGGTTTAAACCGTATAACCTACTCTTTAATTCCTAATAAATTCAAAATAATTATATTAAATTATCATAAATTCAAATAAATCGTAATAAATTAAAATAAAATAAATTTATTATTTTTCAAATATAATTTCGGTCTTTCAAATTACGGGTTGTTACAGAAAACGTGAGGCATGCTTGTCCCCTCACTTTGTTCAATGACCGACGGCTACCAAGGAGAGGAAATGAGAATAAGTTCTCATCTTTTTTCTCATATACAAGGTTATGTTTTGAACACAACAACTTATATCTCAAACATAATAACTTAAGGAATTTATTTTAAATCCAAGTTCACATATTCATAATAATCACATTACTAGTAGTAGTAATAACTTATATATTAAGGGAATCTCTTATCATATCCAGTAATATAAGATAAAAGGTGATTATGGGATATTCTAGGTGCATCCAAAAGGAGTGTTTCTACACTTGGAGCTTAAGGAAGTTCATCCCTTGTTTAATTAGCTCAAGTCTCCTATTCTTGTGCCCTTCCACGTCCAAAAACAATGTGAGGAACTCGATTTTCTTCTCTACTTTATTTCATTAAGTTAGTATGCACTAGATTTAGATAACTAATTAAATTGGTTAAATAGTTAATCTTAAGAAGAATCTTAAGAGAAGGTTAAAGAACCTAACAGTAACAACCTTAGTTAATCGGGAATGTCTTGGAGGTCAACCAATGAACTTAATGAATCTAGGTGTTTAATAAAACGAACCCTGGGTTAAAACTGTTAGGAGCCCCTCTTAGTACGATTAGGGAGAAATTCTTAATTCGTACCATGGCCCTCTCTACTTTGAGTTGGTAATCACGGTAGTGTAAAGAGTGTGGGTAGTTAGAGAGTGATGTTATGTGCATTACAAATTCCTTGAATTGTGAGAGTCTAATGATGGCGTGATAGTGATGACGGTATAAACATTGATAGAGATATGAATTGGAATCATGAGAGACGAGGTTGTGAATGATGCGATGAATGAGAAAAGATATGAATATGAATCTTGTTGTGTGCGATATGGAGGCATGTGTATGGGATGAGAAAACGGCTTATGCCACGTGATGTATATAAAAATGTGACTGATATATTGATGCTCCACTGAATAGAAGTTAGTTTTATGATAATTAATGCCAATTGCGATAGTGAATGATATGTAATAAAGTGATGATGTTAGCTACATGATACAATGAATCCTTTTAGCATGAATATACTGTATTAGTGAGTTAATATCTATATTGGGTGGACTAGAGAGATGTCTCGGTCGAGACTTAGCGGGTGTCTCGGGCGAGACAAAATAGGTCTTAGCCGAGACAGTGGCTGCTTGGTGTTAATATTGTTCCTAACTAGCGATGAGTCGTGTGCTTGCGTTGTTTATTGTTTCATAAAGATCTATGGCTAAGAAGGGAACATCCACGTCATATGCGGCAACTAATATGCCAACAAAGGAAGTTGAAAAACTGTTGGAGATGAACGCGGCATTGACTGCAGTATTGCACAATGTTAATAAACCAAGAGAGGTCGTGGTTGATGCTATAGTGATGAGTACGGCGATTACAAGACATCGACCTAAAAAGGATGAGGGGATAGATGTACCCTCGTCTCTCGATGATTGGGTATGATAGTTTGAGAATATCTTTGAAGCATTGAAGTGCCCACCAGAGCCAAAAGTGGACCAGGCGGCTTTCTATTTCAGGGGAAATGCGGGATTGTGGTGGAGCCTTAACAAGGAGAAAATCAGGGAATACTATAAAGAAGTGGAGAACAGTGAGGTGGTAGATTAGGACGGCTTCAAGGGGATGATGATAAACGAGTCTTCGCCCGAGCATGTTCATAGTAAGATGAGGGAAAAGTTCGATCAGTTCTTGATGACATAAGACATGACATTGTAAGAGTACCATAATCAATTCATGGAACTTTCAACCTATGCAGCCGACTTAAAAATAAGTGATGAGATCTTATCTTCGCAATTTGAGAAGGGACTGCTCCTTGACATTATAAAGAGGATGCCATCCCCATTGCCCAATGAGCCTAGGGACGTGAAGGAGACATACTTGAGGGATGGGCTTGCAGATAGATTGGCTGAGAAGACTAGGAAGAAAAATAAGGATAAAGGATAAAAGAGGAAGATGGAATCATCAGTAAGTGAAGGGGGTGGAGGTAGTAAGAAACCTACAGATCTACAGTTCAAATCATACTCCACTAGAAGAATGGGATCTGGAAGGGGATCTAATCTTGGTCGGGATCACTTAAGTCGACTATGTTGCTGTGTTATAACTGTGACAAGCTGGGTCACAGGGCTTTTGATTGTAAGAGTACGCCGAGAGGTGGATATAGCAGAGAGATCCAGGGTCACTCTAGCACCTCAACTCCCACTCCTAGGGGAAGTGGTTACTCGGAATTGTGGAGTAATCAGCAAATCTACAACAGCTATCCAAGGAATTTTAAAAATAATTTGAACAACAATCAGAGTGGACTGTCTTATATGAGGCCAAGCAATGGGGGGAACCAGAACAGCAATAGAAAAGCAACTATATTAGCTACCACGGGTGACGGTAGTGTGAAATCGAGTGGGAAGCTTTTTGCGATGGGGAAAGAAGCTGCAAAGGGAGATGCTCACGTGTTTACGAGTACATTTCTTGTAAATTTTAAACATTCCTATGTTTTATTTGACTCGGGAGCCACCCACTCATTTATATCTAGTAAGCATGCCAAGACCTTAGAACTGATTGACTATGATTCAGTAGACTTTCCAAGGAACCTAATAGACTTTCCAATAATTTTAAATAATTCGAAGAAGGTGATGTTTCCAAGGAACCTAATAGACTTTCCATTTGGGGAATTCGAGATAATACTGGGAATGGATTGGTTAAGTAAATACCGTGTCAACATAGATTGGCATTTTAATAAGGTGTCATTAAGGGGGGGGGGGCTAAGGGTGTGAGAGTCTCTTATAAGGGTTGTGTCGTGAGACCAAAAGTAAAGTTAATTAATTCTATTACATTGAAAGCTTGCTTAAGAAAGGGGGGACAACTGATCTTGTGTCACGTAAGGAATACCCGTGGGGAAGAGTTAAGTGCCAAGGATATAATCGTGGTGAATGCTTTTTGGATGTCTTTTCTGATGATATTTGTGGGTTACCACCTAGGATGGGATAGACTTTAGTGTGGAGCTAAAACTTGGAGCCAGAGCTATCTCAAAGGCACCTTATCGAATGGAACCAAAGAAGTTAGAGGAATTAAAGAAACAACTAGAAGAATTGCTAGATAAGGGATACATTAGACCGAGTGTATCACCGTGGGGAGCGCCTGCATTATTTATGAAAAAGAAAGATGAGAGCTTGAGGTTGTGCATTGACTATAAATAGCTGAATGAGGTGACGATTAAGAATATATACCCATTACCGCGTATCGATGACTTGTTTGGCCAACTTGGTGATGCGGGTGTCTTTCTAAGATCGATTTGAGGTCGATATACCATCAGTTAAGATAAAAAGGATGGGGACATACCTAAGACAGCCTTTAGGGCTCGTTATGACCCCTATAAGTTCGTTGTTATGTCATTTGGGTTAACTAATGCACCGGCATTGTTTATGCTGATGAACCGAGTGTTAAGTCGTTATTTGGATCACTTTATAGTCGTTTCCATTGATGATTTATTGGTGTACTCTAAAACGAAGGAGGAACATAAAGAGCACTAGCGGGTGGTGTTGCAAACCTTGAGGGCAAATCAGTTGTATAGAAAGTTGGGTAAATGTGAGTTTTGTCTTGAAAAGTGGAATTTTTAGGACATGTAGTTTCCAAGGAACGTGTGTCTATGGATCAAGGGAAAATTGAGGCTGTGTCAAATTGGGTAAGACCGAAAAACGTGGCGGAGGTGAGGAGTTTTCTAGGTTTGGCGGGGTATGCAAGAGGTTTGTTAAGGACTTCTCAAAGATAGCAAGATCCATGACTAATTTAATAAGAAAGGAGAATAGGTTTAAGTGAGATAAGAGTTGTGAGATGGCATTCCAAACTTTAAAAGAACGCCTGACTCCAGCTCAAATCCTAGCATAACCTGTTGAGAGTAAGGATTTTGAGGTGTATACCGATGCATCTAAGAACGGGTTAGGGTGCGTGCTGATGCAAAATGGCAAGGTTATTGCATATGCCTCGCGACAGTTGAAACCATACGAGGAGAACTACCCAGCCCATTACTTGGAACTAGGAGAAGTAATGTTTGCTTTGAAATTATGGAGACACTACCTTTATGGTGCAACCTTTAAAGTATTCTTGAACCACAAGAGTTTAAAATACATTTTTACCCAAAAGGAGTTGAGCATGAGTCAGAGGAGATGGTTAAAGTTGATAGGGAACTATGATATGAAGATAGTGTTGTTAGGTTCATATACCTACACTTAAGACATTTCTTAAGTAATACCAATTAACACTTTAATTAGTTTTAAGATCTAGCTACATGCTAATTATTTAAATCGAAATAGATATAAAAAAAAGAGTTCCTCACATTGAGTTTCTATTGAGTATTAGGCACAAGTACAAGACACCTTCTTGCACTTGTTCTTGAGCTAGATGATTTAGGATGAATTTGCAAAAGCTCGAAGAGTAGGGACCCTCCTATAAGTTGCACCTAGACTTACCCTTAAATCACTCAACTATTTATTTACTAATACAATACTTAAGTACCCTTAAAAATAAGTATGACACTCGAAATTTCTACCTTAGAAATGTCGAGTTCAAGCTACAAAACACAAGTTCTATGAAACTTCTAAAGTTTCTAAATATGTCGAGATTTCTATTGAGATATTGTTTGAATAATATGAGATATGATTAAGTAAGTTCATAAGAGAAAAATATCCTCTTATTTGAACACAAATAACCAGCAAAGCATGGGGAGTTATGAGCATGCTCATTACTTTTTGTCTAAACAATACATTAGGGTGGCTATAGGTTTAAGGCTACTAATCATTTTGTTTAATCTAGATTAGAGCAAAAGCTAAAGCCTAAACCCTACCCAACCCTTCATAAAACCGGTGCACCCATGTTAACATGGGTGTCCATTTTATTTTGTGATTTTCTCAATTGTCACATGACATGTGACATGTTATCTTATAACATAAATATGTATTTAACTAGTTTAAATACAATTACATGTCAAATAAATTAAACTCAACATTTTAAGTAGTAATTTCTGATCACACATATATAAAATGGGTCATCTCATATTTGGTTCATATGATCTACAACTAATTGTAATTATGATCAACTAATCATGCTTTTCTCAAATGTTTCATAAACATTAAGCATTTTAATATAACAATTATATTTATTGAATCTTATTTAATCATATTACAATAAGATATATTTCTCACTTTTTAACTTGTTCTGTTTAAGGGATTAATTTATCTGTATCGTTATACAATTAATTAATATTCTTGATTAGGGAATTGTCCTTTTCGTGTGACCTCAAGGGATTAACTGATCACCACTGCACCGTCATATGACAGTAATGTCAAACTTAAATAAGCCAATCACTACCAATTAATGTGGGTCAGTTGACTATAATGTTAATCATCCCTTTTGTATTCTTGTTAATGAGATTTAATTAAGTGCTCGCATTATTGTTGAGGACACTTACTCAAACAATCTCCTACTTATTCGCAACAAGTGTGCGTCACCAATTCTCTTGTTCTATTTTAATCTCCCACTCAATGCAAGGTGTCTTACAGCCGTACTTGCACACGATCATATCCAGAGTGGTTTCCTCGATCAAGTGAGTAACTGTTTGACCGGAACTATCTACCGTAGATACCTTCCGAGCGTGACCACGCATTTCCAGTTTACTACTCTTCGAGTGGCCTTGAGATATTTGTTAACCCTGACAAGGGGTTGGGCAATTTCTATCGCACTATTCCCTTCGTACACTCACAATCCTTCATGACCCAATAATTGCCCATCCCCCCCCCCTTTTATAGAATGGATTGGGGCAAAAATCAAAGGCAATCAGAAACTATGCCGACTTGGGCGAATAGTCTCTAGCCAAAAGAATTGACTAAAAAAGAATACTATATTACCTTTCGCCACGACAAGGCTTCATGAATTTCCAGAACTCTATAAGCGATCATTGTCCGACAGAGTGTCCCATACAGTATGTCTATGTGATCGACTAGTCATCTCATAAGACTCTATGGCTCTTGAACTTGCCATCAATTGCATCACACTCCAGTTACTTTGAGACTTCACCTCATGTAGGCAATTAGGGGCCAAGGCTAGGTTAATCCAGTACACTTTAATAGGGTTCAAAGCTGTCATTACAACCTATTTGGATATAACAAAGCACAATAATGAGTTTTAGAAACTCAAACGATAAATGTGATTATCACATATGATCAATCAACACAATGTTATTGCTTCATATCATATAATCTAAAGTATAGAAGTTCCATGACTCTTCATGGCCATCTTGTCTAAATGCAATAAAAGCTTGGATGGTGGATATATACTATGTATTCATTTGTGCCAACTTTATGAGTTGCTCCTTTTCTTTCCAATCATCGTTATTCCTAATAACATGAAGATTTCAAAGTACACTTCTAGATCTCTATCTAGAGTTGGGCTCTTTCACCTTGAAAGATGCTCCCACTTGTTATCATGATAACCACGTGATGGGTATCTTGGTGGAAGGGTCTACTTATTAGATCCTTGTAATCCACCTCATCCTTATCATTATGTGCTAAGACTCTATTTGTATAATTTTCAATGATTGACACTTCAATCATCCCTTTTATTTATTCGCTTTTAATATAACAAAATTTAGCCTTGCATTTTGTAAGATCCTTTACAGGTTTTGAAACTTGGCTTCGTGTAACACTTAACACGCAACTACGTTATTATTACCAAACACAAGAATAAACTCATAGTTCTCGATAATCTCATGAACATTCTTAAAGGCTATCCAATGACTCTCATGTCGATTACTTGTTATCAACTTGTCATGCTCCAAGCATACAACTTATCAAAGTATGTGCATATCTTGGCAAATATGATTGGCCTAATGGCGGAAACATTAGCAATCATGTGTATTCTCTCTCATCTATCACCATATATTTTGGATACCTTCTCCAAGTCTTTCATCTATTAATGATTTCCTAAACACTCCTTCACGGAAGGCAATGTCATTCATCATTCCCAATGACCAATATGTCGATCTCCTACATACGAGACATGAGATATATTCTTGCCTCAGATACAATATGCTTCTTCCAAGTCTTTCATCTAGAAATGATTTTGTAATACCCGCAAATGTACCCTATTTTATTTTAATAATATTATATTATTATGAATAAGCGTAATTTTAGAGTTAGATTAGAACTTAGTTTCCCGTGTCTTATTTAGCAAATCCGAGTCCGTATTCGGACTCTACTCGGAATCTGTGTGGGTTACGCCTTAAGCCACATTTTTTGCCTTTTTCCCCCATTTCCACTCACCTTATATAACCCCTTATTCCCCCAATCTTCCACTCACCCTCTTCATCCTCACACAAACCACCAAAACCCTAACCACCATTTTTGATCAACTCAAGCTTCACACAACTCATCCATTCCTCACCCAAATCACTTGGTTTTCATCAAAATCTTCCTCTCTTATCCTCCTCTACCTTGTGTTGGAGTAGGTGTCCTCCACAATAGTGCGCCACATAATAAATCTTATTAAGGAATATAATTGGGATATTTATTGACTATATATATATATGATTAGTCAGTTGATTAACGTAAATCAATAACGGTTGGCTGACTAGAGTTTGACGTTATTGTCGTTTGACGGCGGTGATCAACTGATCCCTTTCGGTCACACCTAGACATGGGGAAAAGGGCGGGTCAGCCCGGCCCGGCCCGGCCCGACCCGGCCATCTGGCTATTATGACCCGGCCCGGCCCGGCCTGTTGCCAGACCCGTTCCAGCCCGCCCCTCCCCCCTGGCCGGGCCCGGGTCCATGATTATTAGCCCGGCCCGCTCCCCAGCCCGCCCTCCTGGCCGGCCCGGCCAGGCCCGTCCTTGGCCCGCCCCACCCAAATATAGCTGTTGGAGTTGAGTCCCAACGGCTATATGCCATTTTTCTTATTTTTTTAATTTTTTTTTTGTTTTTTCCCTACTTAATTTCCTATAAATACCCCCTAATTCTAACACTAATCCTCACACTTTCTCACTTCTCTATCTATTCTATTCTGCATTTTTACATATATCAATTTTCAAGTTTTTATAATAGTTACAATATAATTTTAATACTTACTATTATATAAAAATATAAAAATTATAATTATATAAAAAATGGAAGAGGGAAGAGATTATACTCCGGAAGAATTTGAAGCCATGTTTGCGTCTCAAGAGGGTAATAAATTTTTTTTTCAATTAGTGTTATTATTATATTTCAATTTCGATTTTTAATTAGTGTTATTATTTATTTTACTACAATTTTTTTTTGATTCACAATTTCACATATCTAATTATATTATTTTAATTTATTGTAGGTTCTAACCGTAATGAAGAAGTTGAACAAGGAGAAGAAGAAGAAGAAGAAGCGGGTGGAAGTAAACCATCAGGAAAAGTGTCCTATGTATGGAAATATTACGAGAAAGTGCCCGTCCCAAATAAACCAAGGCATTTTCGTTGTGTATGCACGGTTTGCCGTGACATAAAAAGATTATGAAATCTTATGCTTGGTCCATTGGAACCGGGTTTGGAAGTATGAGTCGGCACTTGAGGAACGACCATGGTATCACCGCAAGTGGTGTTGGTAGCCAAACTCAAACTCAACTAAGCGGTTTCATGAGTGAACAAGCCGGCGGAGGTAAGCCTTTCTTTTATTCCCAAAAAAAATATGATTGATCATATGGCCACTTTTGTTAATCTTGAAGAGTTGCCTTTTACTTATGGTGAAAGTGTAAATTTGGAAAATTTTAATAGGCTTGCTTTACAACCGTCTTATTCTCATGTTAACCGTCACACTTTGAAAGATCGTACTATGGCACAATATAAAGAACAAAAAAAAGAATTGATTGCATATTTTGCTAATTTTGATGGTAGAGTAGCAGTAACTAGTGACACATGGACTTCAAAACAAAATAATCCATTTATGTGTGTTACTGTCCATTGGATTGATAATGATTTTTTTCTACAAAAACGTATTATTGCTTTTGATATCATGGAAGAAAAACACACCGGTTATAACATTTATTTGCGTCTTAAGAAAACGTTAGATAAATTTAATTTGACTAAAAAGCTTTTCTCCATCTCTTTTGACAATGCATCGGCTAATACTAAATGTATTGATTATGTTCTTCAAATGGATGATTTATTGCTAAATGGTGATCTTGTGCATGTTAGGTGTTGTGCCCATATTATTAATTTGTCGGCTCAAGAAGGACTTGCTTTTTTAGCACCACTTTTAGAACCCATTAAAACTTGTATTAATTGGACTAGAAATGCTAGATCGATGAAAACACAATGGAAAACATTATGTGATAAACATGGGTTACGAAATAAACAATGGGGTACCGATTGTGCCACTAGGTGGAACTCGACATATAAATTGATTAAACAAGCTTTAAGGTATAAAAATGTTTTAACTGAGTTTTATAATAGTCACCAACGTGATGAAGATGCAATGATTGATAATAGTATGTGGACAATTGCCGCTAATGTTTGTAACTTATTAAAACCGTATTACAATGCCACCAACGTTTTTTCTCTTGTGTACGAGCCTAATGTGCATTTAGTTATACTTGAATGTTTAAAAATTGTTATTGCTTTTAAAACTGCTGAAAATGTTGAACCATGTTTAATACCAATTGTTGATGATATGAAAACAAAATGGGTAAAATATTTTACTTCTTTTCCATATATATATGGCGTAGCTTCCTTATTAGATCCATGTGTTAAACAAATAGGTTTAACTAATAGTTTACTCTTTTATTATGAAATGCTTAATATTATCGACTTTGATGTTGAAATATATGTCCAAAAATGTATTGATGTTTTACGTGAATTATGTAAGATTTATGCTAAGGATAAGGGGGAGTCTTCTTCTAGTAGTTCCGTAACTACAAAAAGCGCTCGTTTCGACGACCAACTTCATTCTATTTTATTTCGGAGAACCCAATCCTCATCGTCCTCCACTTCTACTCTCGCTACAAAAGAACTTGACGATTATTTAACGCATGGGGTTGATACTAATGATACGGATTTCAACATCCTTCTTTGGTGGAAAGCCCGTTCCATCCAATTCCCCTTACTATCAAAAATAGCTAGAGATGTGCTTGTTGTTCCCGCTTCTACGGTTGCGTCGGAATCCGCTTTTAGTGCAGGTGGAAGAGTTCTAGATGATAAAAGATCTCGTTTGGCTCCCCCAACCGTAAAGATGTGTGTGTGCAAAAGAGATTGGGATCTAGCCAAGATAAGACGTCAAGGGGCAAAGGAGTTCGACCCATTAGAAGCCGACGAGATAGTGGCTACCGATGCATCATCCGGGAACTAAAGATACACCTCCAATCCATAAAAAGGTAAGTCGGGTAAGTAAAGAACTACGTCGGCTTTGATTCTTTCGAGATACGTAGGCACCTTAATAATTATAATTTTTTTACTTAATATCAAATTAAATTAATTTGGTATTATTTGAAAGAGTTATATTCATTTTGATCAAGCCCTTTTTAAAAAAAAATTAAAAACCCATTATGTCTTTTATATTTTGTCTCTTACATTGTGTTCTTTATAGTATGTATTTTATAGTTTGTCTCTCCACGTCATGTAATATTTCAATTCGTAGTCATTTAATATGTAAGTCGTTTCTATTATGAAGGAAATGAGGAATGTATGCCATTTTAATTATGTAAGATTGTAAGTTACTAATTATTTAATTATCGTATTATGTAAGTCATGAGTATGTAAGGCGATTCTATTATGGAGGAATGTAAACCATTTTAATTATGTAAGCTACCAATTATCGTATTATTTTTTTTTCTTTTCCCCACATTTAAGTTCAAAAAAAAAAAAATCGAACTACTCTCTGGCCCGGCCCGGCCTGGCCCGGCCCGGAATAAACCCGCCCCCCCAACCCCACGGGCCAGGCCCGGGTCAACACTCAAAGAGCCCGGCCCGGCCCGGCTCAGCCCGCCCTCCCCAACGGGCCTGGCCCGTCAGACCAGGTGAACCCGGCCCGCCACCGGGTCAGCCCGGCCCGGCCCGAACCCGGCCCGGTACCATGACTAGTCACACCTAAAGGATGAAATCCAAATAGTAACTAATTATTTGTATACGATACAGTTAATTAGTACATTACATATATTCGATATGTACGAGAGTTAATTGTTAGAAATTGAGTTAAGAACTCAAATTCGATTAAACTTATTTCAATTATGCGATAATTGACTAATAAATTTATATCTTATTTTAATATGATTAAATAAGATTTAACTTAGTAATTAATCGTTAAATTACTAAATTAGTTGAGGTTTGAGATAGAGGTAATTAGTTAATTATATTTACAAGGAGTTGTAAAATAAATTAACTAAGCATTGTGGGACCCATTATATATTGATATAATGGTAAAATATTACTTTAAATGTTAAGTACATATTATTTATTTAATTGAGTCATATAATTGTTATATGATCAAATTAACACTTAATTATACAAGATAATTAACCATATGATCAATAAGTATTTGTGAGATAAATATCAAAAATCAATATGGATCAAACTAGGCCATAATGGCCGGTTATATTGTAGTTACATGGTGATGATTGTTGTTCTTGTTTACACTCTTTAGTTACTAATTGAAAGTGACATAACAAGTAGAATACAATCATCACTTATACTACAACACTCCACCCTAATGCATGTGATTAAAATAAGCAAAATGAGAGCCTTGTGATGCTCATATGGACCGGCATATTGCCTATAAAAGGGCAATATGGTTGATCATTTTATTTGTTTATTCATGCTTGTTTTCCTTACTTCTCTCAAAACTCATCTTCTCTCTAAAAACTCTCAAATACTAATATTTACTAAGTATTACTAGTGTAGTAATATAGTCATAATATTAGTAATATAATATCTATCTTATTATGTAGTTAATAATAAGGGTAGATTATTTGGGTTCATCTTGGTGCAACTTGAAGGAGGTCTTCTAGTTTGGAGATTTCTTGTTCATCCATATTATTAGCTCAAGAACAACAAGAAGGTGTTCTTGTTGTGCCCATATTATTTCCATATCAATGTGAGGAAATTTATTCTTTTATATAAATGTCTTTATATTTGCATGCATGTTACATAGATCATTAAATACTAAATTAACAAGTAATTTAGCAACTAATTAGAAGAGTCTAATTAAGGTATATGGACTTTCAATTGGTATCAGAGCTAGCTTGTAGCATGCATGTTCATTTTGGACATTTTTATTAAAGTTATAAGATAACTAATAAATCAAAGATTTTGAGTTAAAATACGATTCTGACGAATTTTTTTGGTTCACGTATACCTACTGACCTCAAAATGTTTGTGGTCAAATTTCGTAATTTTAGGGATTAATTTGCTATTTATTTTGATTTTTGGCGTTTAAACCGAGTTAACATGCATTTTATGAGTTAAAAGTTAACTCAAAATAGTTTCATGTTGATTCTGGCCATGAAATTTTAATATGATCTCACATGCATTTCTTACATATTGTATGTAAAATTTCGTGACTTTAACTTATGTATTGCATGTTCATTAATTTTTATACGATAAAAGTCGATAATATGAGATTATAATGTTCATAAAATTGAAACGTCCATTTCTGGTCTTGAAATATTTTTGTACCTTTACCATTCGTATTTTGATACTCTTGGTGAAATTTCATAATTTGTTTCACTGTTTTACTATATCTAATGTTTTTTATTTGATAAAACCATTAAATACAAAGCTATTTGTTCATAAAATTAATTTAAGTTTTTTGAGCAAATGTTTGTATATTTATAGTTCCTGGAATTGTTCCAGAATGTAAAAAAAATTTGGTTTCAAATTTTATGATGTTTATATTTTATTTTGGTTTTATTTCATAATTGTTATGATTAAACCGCAATATTTAGCAAATGAAATCAAATCGATCTAAATAATGACCAACAAAATTAGTAGTGACTAATTTTGAGTTCTTAATCAGTTTAGTTAATTAGTTTGAATTTAAATTGAGATTTAAAGTTGATTATTGAGTTGTTTAATGGTTAAATTTTAAAAATCAATAATCCCGGAAAAAATAGAGCAGCTTACAATGAGCTGGAAAGGTATTAGACGATTTTGGATGAATTTTGCAGCAATTATTTATTTATGGGTGAATGATGAATGTCATTTATTAATTAATTATGAAAATTTTGTCCTAGTATGGCCTAGTTATTTTAATCGTTATTACCCGTAATGTAAGGGAATAACGGTTTGGTTGTGATTTTATTGCGATCTCGTATCGCCGGTTTGTATAATTTAAATAATTTTATTTTATAGAATAAATGTATAATAGGAATTTGTATATTTGTATATTTGTAATTATTTTTATGAAGACCGGTGACTCCCTCAAGACGGTGCCATTTTGGAAGGTGTTCCAAGTGAAGAGGCAAGGGACCAAGGAGGTGGTTTCCGAATTTGTAACTATCTAGTTAATTTTGAATTAGCTAGGTGGCCATACTAGGATTTTATTGTTGCTTGGTTGCTTGCTTTATTTCCGCTCATGCCAAAATCGTCACACATGCATTTTATTTACCGTTATTGTCAATTCAACGTTATTCACAATTCACCGACTTAGTTCACTTATAGGGAATTAATAACTAAATTGACAAGATCTCTCACATGTTTAAAATTGAGATTAGCCTTACCAATTAATAACACCTATGAATCCCGTGTTCATTAGGGCTACCACGCTCGTGGGTCCCTTTTTACCTCGGGTAAGTAGGGTGATACGATCACAAGCTAAAATTGGATTGGACTCAAAGAGATAAGCGTTATCTTGGGACTAGGAGATGGATTTAGTTGAAATCCGTCAACCAAGAGTTCTAAGGGTATAATTAGTCAAGTAATGACTTACCATTTCTAGATAAAGGTAGCATGCGATGACTATTTTTATTTAAAGATGGGTCTTGGAATCATTTATATAATTTAGTGAGAGGTCATTATATGAATGCTAAACTTGTTAAAATGTTTTTCAAGTAAATTAACAAGGAATGTTTATATATTTCTTTTTGTTGTAGTTACCATATTCGCATAATGTCGACATCATCAAACGTTGCAACCTTGGGT
>JAIUZE010009316.1:0-24650 GCA_022085475.1 Heliosperma pusillum | reverse complement strand
TGGCTTGCTAGATAAGTTTGACGTTATTGTCATTCAGATGGCGGTGATCAACTGATCCCTAAAAGTCACACCTAAAGGATGTGTTTGAGAGATGTGATTATTTGAGAAAAGAATCATATTGATGCCTTATTAAATGACTAAAAGGTTAGTCGGTGTTTTTGACTAAAAGGTTAGTCAATGTGATGATGATATAATTATTTAATAACGATTAAATAATGTTAGCTAAGACGAATTAACTGTAATTCGTAATTAAATTTAAAATGTTATATTTAGTTGTAGTATATAATGTGAGCTTAAACGAATTAAAATGTTAATTCGTAATTAAACATAAACTGTTATATTTAATTAGCAGGATTATAAATATACCGATATTTATAATTGAAGTATATATTATACGATTGTCATAATAATTGTTATGTTAATATATCCACTGCAAAATGTTGTAATGGACCTTATTAATGTATGACAACATATTAGACAAATATAATATGTATAACATTATATTAAATGGAAGCGAATTTAACCGAAAAAGAGTCTAGATTACTCTTTGGAATTTCGGTCAAAATGGTAACAAAATAAGAGAAAAATAACCCTTATTTTTCTCCTATGTGTGCCGTGACCTAGGGAGTATATGAAGGAGTTTTAGACTCATTCCAACTCTCGAATTATTCATCATCAATTTCACATCTAAAAAAAAAGAAAAAGATACAGACTCTTTTCTCTCGAATTTTCTAGCAAAATACAAGGGCATTTCTCGATCAATCTTGGGTGAGACGATTAGGAGGATATCTGCTTTGATATCTGTTCTTAGGCCGAATTTACGAGGACTAAAGGTTATTCCTAATCCCTTTGTTTATTATGCAATTTCGTTTTATGACCCGTTAATCATATAAATCGTAATTTCATTATAATCCTGTAAGATTAAAGAGATGTATACGGATATATTCCCACATAGACGACCATTCCCTCTATTGCCAATTGGTTTTAGAGTGAAACCGTGTGGTAACGAGTCGAGTCAAATCTCGAGCTTACCCGAGCCTAAAAATTAAGCTCGTGATTAAGCTTTTTGCGAATTTTATTCCGAACCCGAGTCAAACTCGGGATCAAATTGAACCTATCTATAATTGTAATTTTTTTTTCGAAATTATCAATAACAAGACCTTACGGTTATATATAATAATATTTGGCAAGTAAATGAGAACATTCGATGTGTAATACAAATATATAAGCATGATAAAATATTTTTATAAATATAAGTAACATCTTATATAATAACACAAGTGCGAACTGCTTGCGTGCTTTTCGAACCGAGCCAACGTTAGCTCGACTTTACTCGTTAAACTCTTGAGCCAATCCCGAACCGCACTTGCACGTGCCAAACTTTGGCCGAGCTTGAGTTGCTCACAGCTGGCTCATCTCATTATCACCGCCTCTACTATTCTCGTTTCATATTCGATTCACACTCGAGCAGGGACTCAAATTTCACACATGCTATCTGATTCGACCCAAATGTTTATTTTCTCATACTCTCATGTGTCATGTTTTACTCATTTCCTCAATTTTTTTTTAAGCTTTGATAGCTCAATATTATTTGAGCGATTTTGGGGTATTAATGTCTTCCTTTAACAGTTTTTGTATTTAAGCAAATTTGTAAGAAAATGGAGCTAACAGAGTTAAATTCAATACAATCTCGACCTAAGGAAAAAGAAAGAGGGGATATGTGGACCCCACATAGCGTAGGGGTGGCCGCATAAAGACACCTAGCCACCCCGTCTCAGCGAAGGAAGAGCGATGTCCAAAAAGCATCTGGGAGCTTCCACACAAAAGTACCATCCTTCTCTAGCTACGTACCAAGCGAAGAGGAAGACCCAAAGACCCCAAATAATAGTTGTTTTCTAGAAGGGAAAGGATGTTTACTTAGAATAGGAAGAAAGCGAAGAAAGGAGTTCATGAAGAAGAGTGAAGGCGCCTCTGATCGCTCCTGCCCATGACCTCCCTATCCCAGCCAGGACTACCTGAACCTGCGCCTTATCCCGACCGAGAAGCTCCTTCCCCTAGCCGAAATCGCCTAATCTTAGCCCCTTTTCATTTTGGTTTATTCTTCTTATGTTACAAGGGTATATAGACCCATTTGTGTAAATAACCCTAAAGGGCATAAAACCATAAATCTCAAAGACTCATCTATTAATTTAATCTTTTTTTAATTATCCATCAGTTTAGTACTTAATCTATATTTATCTACTTAATCTTTTGGTTGTATTAAGGATTTAGGGACTAAATCTTTCTTCCTTTAATCAAAACTTGCATTTTTATTCATTTTTCCCAAGTATAGTGTTGGTATTATTTTTCTCCTTGTCATGGCGTTTTACTTTGTTTTTTTATTCCAATCTTATCAATTAGTTGAACCTTGTTTAGAGATGTTGTTTGTTGTTGAATCTCCATATTGTTGCCTTCAAGTATGTGTGAGTATATTTTCACTAGGGTTTAGGGGGATTCTTCGTAGGACTAAGGGGTTGATTATGATGTTGGGGTGAATAACAATTTGTGGGTAATTTGTTTTCAATATCATTTATACTATGTGTTTGTAGAAATGCTTGAGTGAAAGTTTGGGTCTTTCACTAATGTTGAGATTTTGCCTTGGTTGAACTGAGTTGTCGAGTTCAACTAAGCAGGAAGGGGAGAGTTGGCTCACGGTGATTGTAACAGGGAGTGGTATTTGCCTTCGTGAAGTCTCAACCTTTTGGTCTTGTAGGTTCCTAAGGTCAATTCTAACGAGCCTTCGCTCTTATTAGATCAAACCCATAAATTAAAAATCATGATAAGGTCTAATGACTATACTAAACTGTCAGAGGAGCTGGCTTAATTGGGAACGGATCGAGTTCATAATACGAACCCCTGAATTGTCCATGTCCTAGGGCGGGATGTGTTGGGCTCAAGAGAGTGGGACATACGTGAAAAATTTGACTCGACAACACAACTAGGTAGGGTTGGTTAATTCTACCTCTAGATAGCACGAAAAAGGGACACTAAACATACACATGACACAATGCAATAAAATGCAAGACACCATGACGCATATTTTAAATTTAATAAAATATTATTTTATATTTATATAAGTGCAATATTATTTCTGTAGAAATATCTTAATAATATTAATTTTTATACAAATTTAGATTGTATTGTAGATGCTAAAACCTAACGATTAGATTAATAACAATCCATATTTTATAAATAAATAAATAAAGTTGTGTTTGGAAAAATATAATAACGTCTTTACAATAATAGGTCGTTAAAACATCATGATATTTATATTATGTAAAATTGGAGTGCTAAAAGAGTGCCCAAACTTTAAACATATTAATAAAAAAAATTAGACACAATACATATCTCTAGGTGTCGTGCTAATATCGTTACTTGACATGAACATGCAAGATGGTTGTAGACTTAGGTCATGTTCTTTCGGTTGAAATGAGCTCAACTGAGTTAAATGAAGGTAAGCTTAATTGAACTAAATTGAATGTAGCTGAGTTGAAGTGAATGAAGTTGAAGTAAGATTTAATTTTGTGAAGAGATGAGTTGAATAGAACTGACCGAATCTAAACTAAGGTGCCGTTTGGCCTTGCTTATGTAAAAGAGCTTTTCCTTTTTAAAATGAGTTTATTCATAAGCTACTTTTTGGAAAAGTTGTAATCGTTCGGCCAAACTTTTGTAAAAAACGTTTTCTTATAAAATTATATGTTTGGCCTAACTAGTTCCATTCGCCTTTTTTTATATTGAAACTATATAATTACCCTTCATAACTAATATATAAAAAATTTATGTAGTCACTTGACAATTACACTAAAACTATATAATACCCTTTAAAATTATAATTTTACACACCTAGTGGCACCGATAAATATGAGGCAATGTCTACAACTTTATAAATATGAAGTTGATATTATCGGGTCTTTTTATGGCTTATATGAGAGAAATAAGATTGAGTAGATATGAGAAAAAAGGGATTTACAATAGTACAACATATAAAAAAAAGATAGGCAAAAATAAAAGGAAAAATAAAAAAAATGTGCACACTTAATCCATGATTTTTGCTCTTGAGTGGAAAAGTAGAAGATTTGCTACTTCTACTTTTAGAGGTCAATTACTATTTTTTGACTTTTTAAAAACTGTTGTAAACCTCCATAAGTTATAGTGTTTGGCCTAGTTACTGTTTTTCCAGTTACAAAAATATTTTTAAAGCTAAGGCCAAACAACACCTAAACTGTGTTGGATAGAGCCAAGCTGAAACAAAACGAGCTGAAATTAAGCCGAAAAGAACATGACCTTATAACTAACAAACATGTCAATCTGGTCGGTACAGGTAGGGTCATTTCGAAGTCGGATTGTTCGGGTTTGCAAGAATTCAGGTCATTTTTGGGTGAGCAGTTATTAACTTATTTATGGTTTATGGATAACGTAACGTTCAGTATGCAAAAATAAACATTCGGATTAAACTGAAAAAGTTCAAGGCACTTCAGGTCCGGGGTCAGATTCGGGTCCTCTATTCGAATTCAGGCTAGGTCAATTTTGCCGGGTGACCAAGAGCGCTTATGTTTCCGAAGTAGACCAAACCTAGATCCAAACTCCGACCCACTATGATTGTCGAAATGATTGGTGGTTTGACATTACAGTGAGAGAATAAACACATCATAACAACCTAACACAAAACACTAAATCAAGCCTTTTGGCATTGTTATCTTCTCGTTACTTTCATCAATGGCGTCTTCTAAGCTTCAAGCTTTGTGGAATCATCCTGCCGGCCCCAAAACCAGTTCGCTTTCTCTCTCTCTCTCTCTCTCTCTCTCTCTCTCTCTCTCTCTCTCTTCTCATTACTTTCCTATTTTCTTAGGGTTTGATTCATGTGTTCTTCATCTCACATTTGCCCATGTTAATTATGTTATGTTCACAATTACCATGATTGAATTATTTTATTGTTTATAGATTAGATTAGAAGAATTGTTGAATGTATTTGATTTTGATTGATTGTATTTTGTTGAATTGATGTGTGTTGCGGTTGATGGAATAATTAGTTTGGAAATTTTTGATTTACGAAAGAAATGATTGTACATTTCATTAGGGTTTCGATTGCGAATCACAGGGTGTTATTTGCTTTGAAGCAATATACTAATGGTGAAAAACCAACTGATGTGTACAATTTAGCAATTCACCATGTTTTGGGTAATACGAGTTCTTAGGCAGGAGGGTGTGATATGGGTTTAAGTTCTTGTGGCGGGTTTTTAACTTGCTATTCGATTCATGAGTATATATTTATATGGAATTATGCATTGCTACTTTTTAGGATTTATGACTAAAACTGAGCTCGGGTTATGATATAGTGATCATACAGGTTTGTTGGTGTTGACCTTAATTTACGGATTAGTCATTTTTACGCTATAATTATGAGTGGAGACGGAGTGATGATTAATGCAAGGACGCTCTATTTTGTAATATGTCGTTTTAATACGTACTTGTATGGCCATATTTTTCCATCTTTAAATGTCAATTTGGCTGTTGATGTCGGTTGAGTCCTTGAGCTTTAATTAGAAAACTCAAAATCAGTCTTGATGATAAGAGAGAATGTTCCTTATTAGTTTGCTTGTAGATAGCATTCGGCTCAAATGCTCGTATGGCGTATTAATATGGGTCCTAGCTAGTAAGGACTAAGGAGCCAAAGATGTTTGTCCTTGTATCACTGCACAGCTGTTTACTGCATGATTGTCCTGCATTATGAGGAAATCTATTGACTGAGATAAGTACATGGAATAAATTGGCTATTTTTTTGGTTGGTACTTTGGTTTATTATAGGTTTAATCTCTTTGCCTTAAGTTCTGCTTAATGCCATAACACGAATATTTTACTGATTTCCCAACACTTATTAATGTGCAGTTCACTTTTGGGCGCCCACATTCAAGTGGGGCATTAGTATAGCCAACATTGCAGACTTTGCTAAACCGCCAGAGAAACTATCATATCCTCAGCAAATAGGTATTTACCAAATTATCCACAGGAACTAGTATCTTGTATAGTCCCACTCATGCTCCTTATAATGTGGATAGCCTGCTTAATTTTGTATTATTTAAAGTAGATATTTTGTTGCTTAGGTATAACATTTTCTTATCAAATTCCCTTTTTTATGTTCTGCTCCTCAGCGGTTGCATGCACAGGAATCATATGGTCTCGCTACAGTACTGTAATTACCCCTGTAAGTTCTTTCTACTCTTTCCCCGGCTAACCACACATACGAACCTATTTTCTCTTACCCCTGAATCTTGTTTCTGATTGCTATCCTGCTTGTATATCTAAAGTTTCCAGGGTGGCTAGTTGGTTACATGGGTACATCAAATCCGTTGCATATTACTCCCTCCATTCCACTTTTCTTGTCCTCTTTTTTCCAAAATTTATTCCAAATTAATTGTCCTCTTTGTAAATTTGGTATTCTAAATGGGTCGCCTACCACTATTACCCCTAATATTTTAAACTATCACTCCCTCTATCAAAATAACATTGTCCCCATTCTTCATAATTAAAGGGGTAGAGTGGTAATTTTACCCTTATTTCTTAAATCTTTCCAAAATGTAAAGGAGGACAAAAAAAGTGGGATGGAGGGAGTAGTATATAACGCAGTAATACCATGACCTTGTTATGAACCCTATAGGCTTTGCATCTTGTGCAATTGAAATCTTGATAAAGATGACTTTGGTTTCTATTTACCTATGTTATGTATCTAACATAGGCTTTAGCTAGTAGACTGTGTTCTTGGCTAGTGCAGTGCCTTACACCTTTACCTTGTTGCTTGTGGTATATTCATTCTTCAATGCTAAATATTGTCACTTTAGTAACCTCCATTAAATTGAGTATTGAATGGGTGTTTGAATCTGGAATGTAGGACATGCGGGTATTATTGGCGTGTTCATTTTTAATATGGTTATCTTGTTTATCGTCACCTTGATTTTTCTCTGCCGTTTTGTTTTTGGCAATTTCGTGTCATTTTGGTACATGTGAGTTGTTTAGTGAAATTTCTTGTTATCTTGAATGAATCATGCAAAGTACCCTTTTAATATATGACCTTGTTATTTTTGAATAATCAATTTAACTTTAAATTTGACAAAAGGTTCTTTGAGAAAGTCATGAGAAACCTATACCTAAATTTTGAAGCGGAAAACACATTCATACGAGTACATCGTGACCGCATTTTTACTTTGTTTATAGGCAATATAAGCCGCATTTGGCTAGATTAGGCTGTGAAAGACAATACCACGACTGAAACTTAGATTGTGACAGAAAGTGCTACTTAGTACTTAAATCAAAGTAATACGTAGGGCTGTTTCTTGCTACTCATTTTTCCGACACATTACCAGTCTAGTAGATGTGCTGACCTATTTCCTCAAGGCTTTAGAAGTGCTACTTTACTGCCATTTTAAAGCACGGATAGCTCGATTAAAACTTAATGGGACCTAAAAATTTTACATTAAATTTACCGTTGTCCTTTCTGGCTGCTTAAATTTGTTAACATACTAATTTATATCTTGTATTACGAGTTGCAGAAGAACTGGAACCTTTTCAGCGTAAACGTGGCAATGGCTGGAACTGGACTTTACCAACTTAGCCGAAAGATTCAGTGAGTATATATATGATGAGACTTTCTTTGTTTATGGCTTATAGGTTATAGCTCAGCTCAGTCATTTGTCAATCACCACCAATACTGAGTTTAAATCAGGCGTTTTAGGCCCGTACTTCTATGTCACGGGTAATTATGTTTATGACACTTTAACGCCACTGGAGTTGCATTTTGATTTTCAGGCATGACTATTTCCAAGAGGCAAAACCTGTTCCCGCAGAAGAATAATGTCGAAAACCTTTGCCTTTTCCATAGTGGCTTGTTTTCTGTTTTATTCTTCCCGAAGACTTATTTACCCTTTAGGTTGTTTGCGGCAATTCTGAAATGAAGTGGGGTTCCCCAAGGATACATATGAAGTACCTGTTGTTGTAGGTGTCTCGAAAGTCAACCTTTGAACTTCAATGCCTAATTTTTTGTTGTAGAAGCTGCCGTTCCAATCTTAATGATCTTTGGTTCATATTTGTTGCTAATGTGCCTAATTTCTTGAATATAAATATGAATTGTCAAGAAACACGTTCTGTAAAGATTTTCAAGTACGCTACTCTTTTCCAAAAGTTATTAGTTCAGTGGTTTTGCGAGCTTCATTGGCGAGATTGGCATCGTCACCTGGTGCCTGACTTCAATTATAAACCCTAGCATCTCTGTTTTCGACCTTCCAAATTACGTATTTTCCTATCCCTTCTTTTTAAAAATTTTCTTATTGATATCTACTTGGTAGTTTGATACCTTGTGGTTAGTTGCTTGTGTGCATCCCCATTGTCTTTGATCCGTCGATGTCTACTGTCCTTGATTGATGTCTTGACAATCTGTTCTACAATTATGGTTTAGACATAACTAAAGCATTTTATGATGATAACTCACGTACTATATCTATACACAACACCACCTTCCTTTTAAAGCATTTTTTGTAGCATTTTATAGTGATTTCACCTTACATTTTCCGTGGCAAATTAAAC
Source organism: Heliosperma pusillum (assembly GCA_022085475.1). NCBI lineage: Eukaryota > Viridiplantae > Streptophyta > Magnoliopsida > Caryophyllales > Caryophyllaceae > Heliosperma > Heliosperma pusillum. Next base: position 16,037 of record JAIUZE010009316.1, on the reverse strand, counting down.
TCTAAAATCAGAAAAGACCAGTTTCATTATACTTGACCAAAACATGTCTCTTTTTTGGTACAAAAGAGGGGCTAAGCCTCGAGATAAACAATAAAAACTAGCTAGCTACCAAACAAGCTAAGTAGTCGCAACTCTAAGGATATCTTCGCGGAGGGTTGTACCCAGCTCAGGTAAATGGGAGTCTAACAGAAAGACTTGGGTACTCGGTAGTGGAATGAACACCATATTTAGCTAACTCTATTTGCCTCCATGTAATTATGCTCAATTTTAACTATCCAGCTCCCTTCATTGATGAGTGCCTTGTAAATTTGTAATACTGAACTAACCATCTTAGATTATTATCACTCATCAATTGTTCTTCTCATATCAACTTCACGTAAGATACATTATCCATGTGCACAATAAGTTTGTTTATGTGGAGTGTTTTCGCTCTCTCCAAATACAATCTTATACGTCGATTAATTAACTTATTAAAATATGGACTGAGACAATGATGATGCGTGATAAGGCGAGAAAGAAGATGGAAGGATGGAGTTAAGGTTAGAGATGTTAACCTGAGTTTGTTGGATAAGATGCCTGATTTTGTTAGATGAGGTATAAAGATGGCTTTCATGCCGGAATTGTACTCAGGCTGTCTTATTGAGCTGACCTAATTGAGATGTCCCGTTAAGTTTGAGTCCATTTATAATGGCTCGATCTTCTCTTTGTATGGTTACGATATTCTTTTATTAATATATACTTACATTTTACCAAAAAAAGAAAAGAAAAGAAAATAAAGTACTCGTTTTGTCCCTAAAAATGTGACCATGGCCCGCCGTGATGGGTTCCCCGGTATAGATATAGTATGTTTTTTTTAGTATTATTCTTAACTAAGAATTAATTTTTCCATGGTAAACTACGAGGTTAATTAGCATGCACTACACTAATATTGTTTGCTTGTTGGTGCATCAAAAACTTAGCCAGCTTTAGTGTAAGTCCATATTTAATCACCTCTAATTTATAATCATGTCATCGCTAATAATAAGAAAAACGTAATAAACTAAGATAATAATAAAGCTTGACAAAACTATGAAATTATTTATTTAGCAAGGACCCAGTGAAGCAAGTGCGGCTGCACTGGGCCTTAGTAATTGAGGGGGCCCATAAGCAAAAAAATTGTGTATACGCCGTCATTGGAAAACTTTTTTTTTTTTAGGTTAACTCAAAAACTCAAATTAAATAAAGTGTATTCTTTAACCAAAAAATCAACCACTTTGGTTACCTAACATCATGTAGAGTTGCTGCCAAAAAAAAAAAAAAAATGTAGAGTAGCAAAATTCGCTTATCTTTTTCCTAAGAAACTAATTAATTTATGATAGAATAATATAATGTCTAAAATGTATTTTCTCTCAAATGAATTTCAAAATTAGCCGGCTGACCCTGTTATTTTGTAGAAGGTTACAGCAAAATTCAATAGTACTCTATTGTAAAAGGAGTAGTGTTTGAATCTATTTCCATGATTTTATCTTCCAATCTTATTTCGACTTTTTATCATCAATTTTTATTTCACTTTACTTAAAATAAAAAAAATCTATTGAACTCAAAAAAAATAAACTACGTTAAATATATACTCTCTATATCCCGGTCAATTGTTGCCTTATTTCTTTTTAAGGTGTTTCGGTCAATTGTTGCCCTTTATATATTTAGAAGAATTTGTATGAGTAATTTGATAACCCAATGAGACTAATCTCCACTTATTATCTACTAAGTGGAACTACGACTCTTTTCTTGATATTTGTGCTAAAATAAAAGAACAATTGACCGAGGTAGTAATTGAGAATAAAGAATGTACTCCGTAACAAGGAAGCCTTTTAAGTCACATTGAAAACACCCGTGAAATTGAGCCCGACCCACTCAACCACCCAAACAAAAAAGGAAAAAACTATTAAGAAAAAAGAGAAAAAAAACAAGAGAGAGAAGCAAACCCCCAAAAAAACTCCAATTAGAGAGAGAGAGAAATTAATTTTAGAAACAACCAAACAATCAAAAGGGTGAGACTGCGTCCGTTGTTAGTCGTAATTACTTAAACCCGAATTAACCCGACTCGAACCGAAACATGGAAGGAGTAGGAGCGAGATTGGGTAGATCGTCAAGCAGATACGGAACCACCACCGTATTCACCGGACCTGTTCGCAAATGGCATAAGAATTGGGTACCAATTACTCCACCTCCTCCTCCTTCTTCTTCTTCTTCCTCTCATCATCATCATCTTCATCACTCTCATTCTAATCACAATAATAATAATAATAATAATTCTAACTCCTCTAACAATTCCTCTGTCTCTCATCTCCGTCTCTTCAAGTGGACCCCACTTTCCAAAGACACTAATACTAATACTAATAATAACAACAATAATAATATTGATGATAATAATAGTAATTCTAATTCTCCTAATGGTATTAAAAGGGTTAGTTCTAGTGAAGATAGTCCTACTACAGACCATGACGACGTCGTTTCCAACCAGCCTCCTCGCCGAAAATTCAAGTTTATTCCGGTATTCTTTCTTTTTTTCCTTTTTTTTTTATTTTAATTTGGTGGTTTTTTGTGATTTTCTTGGTTTTCTTGATTTGATTGATGTGGGAGCTTTTTAAGGTGATGAACTCTGATGGGTAATTGTTAGATTTCATGATCTGTTTTGTTTTACTCTAAAGTTTGGATCTTTCTGTTTTTTTTTTATTTGATTTTATTGGGGTTTAGGAAGGCTCAAAGATTTGAATTTTTTAGTTAAAGTTTTCGATTTTATTACTATTTACCGTACTCCATTAATCCCGTAGTTATTAATCCCGGTTACGCCACTTGTTTGGAGATGTGTGAATAATATAGGCACAAATTATTGTGTACAACCGTTGTACCTAGGGTGATGGAGTGATAGAATCCAGGTTATAATTTACAACGGTTATAAGTCAGACTAATTTGGTGACACTTGCAATTTTTAATTGAAGTTTTTCAATTCGATCATTTAAATTTTTGACCTGATTATAAATCCTGGGTACGCCACTTGTTAAAGTTTGAGTTGTGTGAAAATATTGAGATATTTGGTGACACTTGGCAATTTAATTTTGTATGGGCTTGATCTAAGTAGTACAGTACCTTGTTTTCTTCTAAAAGTTTGAGAAAAATCAGGTATATGTCAGTGGTCAAATGGGTCAAAGAGTATATTAATGAACAATGACATCTCAGGATGTTTTCAGATGAGGTCATAATCATATGACATATACTTTATTATAGAGTTAAAAGTATGATGGTGTTATATGCTTATAATGGGTGTCTTTGTATACTAAATGGCAGGTTAGATCTAGTGAAACCTCAGATGTTACTATATATGGAAGTGCATTTTTCACTATGCTTTTTGGTTGGATATGAATAAGTTGTGGGCCAATTCTTGTACTTTGTTTTGTTAATGATGTTTATGAGGTTTGAAGGAGTTTGAAGCATTTGTTTTTAATGATGGGTTCAGTGTTCACCTGAAATAGCTTTAAGTTTCGGACGTTAGGCGAAGAACGGGTACACTGACAGCACACTGAGGATGTTGTTGTTTAATCCGTCATAAGTTGTGCTTAATACAAGTGTTTTGAGAGAGGACACTGGGGAGTGGGGAGGGCCTGCCTGTTAGCAACGGTGATAAGATCTGAAAATGTTGTGGTAATATACATTTTCAGTGTTGGCAATGTTTTCCGTTAATGAATCAATATAGAGGCAATCGAGATTTCGGATTGAGTCTGGTTACACTCATTGCCGGTTCTCATTGCTTGTAGCAAGTTCACATCAGTTATATTAGCAGTATCTTGACAGAAGTAGCGGTACGCACAACTGCTTTTGCTTTATTTTTTACTTGGCATCAGACAGTAGACACTAATGAAGGTTTCGTGTATTGAACTTCAGTTATTTGAGCCATCGTTTCCATCCCTTTCTTAAGTTTAACACTGTGAAATAGAGTCAATTTTCATTGCAGTGCAGTCTGTTCTGCTGCCTTCTTCTTTGTTATGACCCAAGAAGCCTAATATAACATTGTTAGCTAGAAAAGGGAGCTGTCATTCTCTCGATGCAGGAAACAGTATGTTGAAAACATTGGCCTGAGTATGTTTTCGATTATAGCACAAATTGCATGGTAACACTAGCAAACATTTACATGTTTAAGTTTAAATGGGACGACGTCAATTATCCTCTGACAATGAATGTATGCCATCTTTTTTCTCAATTAAGTATTTAGTTTCTTGTCTATTTGAGTTGATTTACTGAATGATTGGGATGTTGTGCTGGTCTGCGTCTCTCTTAGAACTCATGTAGTGCGTATCCTTTTTGACTGCTGCAATTAGTCTGTGGCGCAACCTAGATTTGAGTGTATGGGGTTAAAACAGAGATCAAAAAATTTAGAGGGGTGAACTGACAATGCGATGTAACTGTGGAACAAATTGAAATTTATTGCAACATTAGCAGTTCTAGTAAGTGATGATATGTTCTCGACTAGCCGCCCCGAGAAAGTAAGCTAAAAGAGCTCAAACTCCTTGTTTTAGTTCCACACTATCATAGGTATCTTTGATGTCGATCAGTTTTTGCCTCTAAATGTCATTGCCATATCGAACATTAGGAACTGTTGCTGATCCTGTCTTCTAAAACTTTGTTAGTCCCTTTGAATCGTTGATAATAATCTACCAATTAATGATGAATGAAATTGATCCCATTGTGACATACTTAGTATAAAATAATTTATTGTACGTTTAAACCTTTAGATTCGTTTTTTTTTCTAACTATTGGCTTATAGTACGAAGTATTGTTTTTAGGACATGAGGTACTGAACTTCTGAATGGGTATGCCGTATCTAACACGGACTCAACCAAAGGACATTTTATCAGTGAATAATTTGGAGGCATAAAAGAAGTCATTTTTGTTGTGTTCTCCTTTAGCTCACATTTGACGGCTTCAAACAACACTTTCTGTGAGCCAATTTGAAAATGTTTGAGACCTCCTGTTTGTTATTGCTGTGACTCTTCTATAATATTATGTGGCTGAGATTCTAAACTGTATCATAACATCCCTCAATCGATGAACAAATCCGTTGGAACTTGACTATCCTAGCATCCCAACTCCACCTGCTGTGGAATGAAGGCTAGGTGCTCTTGCTTTTGTTATACCGTGGTATCTGATTGGCTCGGGTCATGTAAACCTCTATTCGGTTAAGGCTAGGCTAGTAGGTTTGAGAAGTCTGGCTGTTTGTTCGATCACTTGAGGTTTGTTTGCCTGTGTATTCTAAGAAGTTAAAGCGTGGTTAAATCTTTTGAACATGATTGGGAAAGACTCCTTTTGTAGACTATGTTCTTTATTGTTCGTCATGTATTGCCTATATGAGATACACGATCCATCTCTTTTCTTTTCTTCTTTGGCGCTTACTGATTTATGTCTCAAAATCTCATCATATGGTCAAAACTGCTACACTTTATGCAGGTTGCAGTGCTAGAGGAGAGGAAAAAAGAAAATGAAGAGAAGTCTGACGATGAAGTGAAGCCTATTGACAGCGATGGAGATAATGAAGATCAAGTATCAAAGGGAGACGACATTGACGAAAAGCCAGACATCAATGATGTCCCTATGGAAGAAAATCAGGTATATTCTAATGCACTCTCAGATCCAGACTAATTTTGCCATGGATCTATGACTATTAGTCTTTATCAACTAGTTTCGTTGAGTAAAATTACTCAATTTGCTATTTACGTAATTAGTTTCTAATGCGATGAAATGGCAACTTTTCTGTAGGATTCTGAAGAGAACCAAACGCCACCAGCCCGGCAGGATTTGAATGAGTTAGATTTAAGCCTTGGCTTGACATCACATGAGGACGACCATGACTCCGACTCTAAATCACGTCCCAACTCGCAATGAAGATTATCGACCAGAAAGTGAAATGGCTGGAGATGTGGAGGCATAACTGACGAGTACTTCGTCGCTCGTCGGTTAAATGAGCTGGGAATGTATTTTATTGACTATTTTTAAGAGTTATTTTAACCGAGTTGATAGATTTGTAACGGCAAGATGCTACACATTGCATATTATTTTTCAAATGATTGGAGATTGAGAAAGTAAAAAACCACTAGTTTTATCGGGATATTTGTGATTTGGTGCAACTTACATTCGTACCAGCATATTGTCTATACACAAACATGTATGCATATAACCGTCGACATTAGCGTATCGCCAATTTATCATTAAACGTCACAAAGTGACTTTATCGTCAAAAAACTTGGGGATATCCGGATATTGATGTCGCAGGACCTGAAATTTAGACGGCGAATTTGTAATTTGACCCTAGCAAGTACCCTGCTCTGTCATTGCTTGGAGGTTTTCGCGACCAAATTCCGAAATACCTCATAGAGTACAGTTACCTTTGACGGTAATTTCTTTGACGGTCATTTGCTCTCCAAATATGTCAAAGAAAGTCCTGTCAAAGGACCGGATCGCAAATCTAGTACCACAATGTCGTGTTTGAAACATTAAACTTGTATTAATAGGTCACTTAAATCAGATAGAATGATTACAGGAGAATGTATTCGATAATACCCTTTTATAAAGGGGAAAAATTCAATAGAATGAACCCTAACTCTTTAGAACCATGTTACATGAGCTAGATCATACTTTTATCAAATTTCCACTTGTTCTACAATAAAACCTAAAATTTAAAAAAAAAAAATTATTTTATTACAAAGACTGTCATTACTAACAATGGTGTGTATCAGTTTTCATGTATTAATGTCTAAGAAGTTCAATTCTGTGGAAATTGGGTATATAAACGCAGCACTTTCGAACCCGACTCTTCCTCTTCTTTAACTCCTCTTGAAATAATCTTTCCGAATGCATCTTTCTCTTGTTTAACAAAACCGTGTTTTATTCGTGACTGATTGTTCGTAGGCTCCTCTGTTCTTGAAATACTCTTCCTGAATGCATCTTTGTCATGTATCTACATACAAACACCCAAAATTCATACACATTAGTAAATTAGCATTATATACCGACTAACAAAAACATACAAAAAGTGGCAACATTGATAACTTGTCACGTAATAAAATCGTAAAATACTATGAACGCGTAAGAGATGTAGAAAGAAAGCATACATTGTAAGAGAAAAGCGAGAAGTGGGATGGTTTATCGTGTTGATAGGAACCCTGGTGGTCGATATCATGAACGGTGGTTGTTCGAGTGAGAAACTCCAAATTGGAGGCGAAGATAGAAAGACGGTGTTGATGAATATTAAGTTGATGAATGAGGAATTGTTGATGATAGTATGCTTGTTGAAATAAATACGTTTGTTTTCGACATTCACGTTCTTGTTCTTCTACTTGTAGAGCATGTATGTATTTCTCCATTATTATTTCTTGATTTTGAAATAAATAGGTGTAGCTCTGTTAATTATTATGCTCAAGTTTTATTTTAGGAAAGTATTGCAGTTTTCCTTAAATTCTACTTATACATGTATAGTGGGCCTAGATTGGGTTATGTAAGTCGGTTTACCAAGTTGTCGGCCCAAAATAGTTTGTCACTCGTTTAGGGTTCAAGATTTTACTTGGAATTTGGAAATTGCTCTTTCCATTTGTGTAAGATAATAAAAAATGTGTAAGATTTTGATACAGTTTTATATGATATATATTGTGGTATATTTTTCAGGACATATTTGTGATCAATATAATATAATCAAATTGATCAAAAAAATAAATCAAATTGTAAAATAAAATCTTGAATAAGAGATTTCGAAACACGTAAACAACTAGGTAATTCCGTGTTTTTTTAATAAGAAAAGACATACAAATTCATTGAAACAATCCGGATTTTATTACAACAAAATTTAAGATAAATAAAGTGAATTTTAATTAAACATGCAGTAGGTCTTGCTTAAGACGGGTCGGATCTTGCAACGGGTATTTTGTGAGAGGAAATGGGTAGAGGGGACAAGGTGGACACCCCCATGTGCTCTCCACTCACCCTTGATGGGTGTTTTGTGAGAGAATATGATATCCGTCTTAAGCTTAAGACGGATGTATCCGTCTTAAATAAGAATTTGTGTTAAACAGGTGGCCAAAAGAAAAAGAATGTGGTAACCGATTGGATACAAACATACAATGACTCAATTCAAGTCTTTAAGGTGTTCTACCCGACTCTTATTTAGTATTCCCTCCGTTTCAGTCATTTGTTATCTATTCGTTTTGGCACAAAAGTCAAGAAAATGAGAAAAAGTAGATAGAAATACTAATAAACTAAAGCGTTGTCTCACATGTCCACTTGCACACATTGAATACCCACTTGCCAACTTGTGTAATCTTTACTAAAAATAGAAATAAATAACAATTGAGTGAAACACCCCAAAATAGAAATAGTAAAAGTAATCCTTGCTATCATTCATTTTAAAATTAGGGTTATCAAATAAGCGTCGGGATCAAGAATGTTCTGATACCGACTAAAACAACCCGGATTATTGTACAACAAAATTTAAGATAAATATTTAATGTACACACATTCTCATTTTATTGAAGACGGTCGGGCATTACTATCCGTCTTAAGTTTTAAACGGGTCAAATAACTACCACCTTCATCTATGCAAGTGGCATGTATCTGACCCGTTTTAATCTTAAAGATTTATTGATTACTATAAGATAAAACGAAACTATCACTAGTACAAAAATAGCTTTTGGCTACGGTTAAAATGGACATTTGGCTACGGTTCCTCGACCGTAGTAAATCCGGGCGTTGCCTTAGGTCAAGTACTTATGGCTACGGTTAGTAACCGTAGCCAAAAGTCACTTTTGGCTACGGTCATATCTTAATAACCGTAGCCTAAAGTGACTTTTGGCTACGGTTATTAATATTTGACCGTAGCCATAAGTTGATAAAAGGCTACGGTTCTCTTTAACAACCGTAGCCTTTTCTTAATTAAAATTTTAAAAAAAAAAATTATTTTGAATAATATTTTTTTCCTAGTGAATGTAAAGCTTTTTATTTATATAATAAATAATTAAAAAACCAAAGTTTAACATACAATTGCTTTCTAAATCAGCACTAATATTCAAAACTAAGCAATTATTGAATGAGTTGGGTTCCCCCCTTTTCGACATTCCGAGCTAGGGAACTTTCGAAAAACCTCAACATTAAGGTAACAACACTCCATATCAAAAAGATGCAAAGTTGCTTTCTTGCTTTCATTGCGCATTCTAAGGACTTGGTTGCGCCATTGGAAACTTGTACACGAAAGGTAGGTTATTATCCTAGTTCCTGTGCAAGAAAGAGCGTTTGTCAATATATAGACTCACAGGTTATTGTCCTAGTTCCTTATCATAGAACATCATTCATCAGTACAAATAGTGGTAGAATATCATTTCCTTAAATATTAATGCTTATTCACACAACGTAGAATGATCAATCTACGGTTATTTCCTAATATCGAATTTGGTTGTACTCTTAAACGTAAGTAGGAGAATAACAAAAAAGATGACAATTGAAAAGACCGTGTCCAAGACGATAACATTCTAATGTGCTCACCAGACATTGAATCCAATATAAAACAGTTCAGTTTTTCACACTTTAGTTAGTGTAAGAAGTAAGAACATAACCAAAAGATGATGGATAGTACTACTGACAATGTAATAACTGCAGTATGAGCCTCCTTTTTTAACAAAGCGCGCTACTGTGAAGGCCAAGGCTTCAACTGGTCGGTCAAGAACAGGACCACCAAATTCTATAGATCTTCAACCCACAAAAAAAAAATAAACGTTATCAAAAATGATTGGTGAATGAAAATATTACTAAAACAAATTATCACGAAAACTTATATGAGGTTGTCTTCCATAGGAGGCATACCCTTTTACCCTGCAAAGTAACTGAACAAAACACAAGGATTTGGGTTGGCGAGAGTATGAGACCGTCTCATAGAAAATCACTATAAAATCACTATAAAATCATGCATGTATAACAAGCCACAATGTCTGAGATTTACCATCCACTCCAAGTCTCAGTCCACATCATTAGTTTGTTAACCAAAAACTACTAAAACCACTCACCATATATTGCTAAATGAAATACAGTTAGGTAACAAGAGAGTAACGAGTCTCACATGTGTGACAGTTCATACATTCACTTAAGATATGGCTAGGTAACCAAGGAAAACCAATGTGCATTGCCTTACTAATGAAACTATATTGCTATCGGATAGATTAATAATAATTCTACAACAATGACATGATTCACAATATTCGTATTAAAAGGTAGTCATGACACACAAGTTCCTATACGACTACATAAATATACAATGGGCATACCACATAACCCAGAAAATTAGGACAAGTTTTTAACACTACCAGCTAACTTACCGATTGTATCTGCTAAGATTGTTGTTCAAATTTCAAACTACTAGCTAGCTTCATTAAAGTTTTGAGCTCAAATAGTCTGCAATGCACTGTCCCCTGAAAAATGAAAAATCTGACTCAAGAATCCATTTGTAGATAAAGCTAGAAGATGGAAGATGACATTCATTCAATTAACAAAATGATAAATACATATTATTGAATCCAATTTAAAATCCAACCTAAGAATGTAAAGAAACTGAGGACTTAAGCAATCTAAGTATATAACTGAAGACTAAACAAAAACTACTCCCTAGTTCTAAATAGGCTAAAAAATGCCAACTTCTACTTGATTTGTTTACCCATGTAATGTGCGTGAAGAAAAAGAAATAATAAGCTTAAGCACCAAGGAAACTTGACTAAACAAAGGGAATTTACACACTTCTTCTTATCAATGTTAGGGATGTCACGTTTTAGAATTAGCTCCAGAAATTACACATTTATAAACCTCAAACTATGCACTTTAACAAGTTGGGGTGACCTGTCGCAAGCTAAAGACGGGTCAATTTTCCTCACAAAGAGCAAGTAGGGGACCCCTCACTTACTCTTTGTGAGGGTGGCTTGACCCGTCTTAAGCTTGGGACGGGTCGTCCCGTCACAAATGAGAATTTGTGCACTTATATTAAAACAAAGATACAACTACGGAACTAAAAATAACAATAACAATACTAAAGCAGATAAGATAGATCTAAGTTGGGAGGAAATAGAAGTTGCCTCGTTCTTGTCTCGCCGTCGGTTGGCAATAACAACCAGATTTAGGTGAGAAAGAACATCTCATTGCAATGAAGACGAAGGTAAACTAGAAGAAACACTGAAATAATAATCAAATCAGCGGAAGAAAGAATAAAAACCCTAGATTTTTGTAAATTAAAGAAATTGTGATCCCTAAATCGAAAGTCATATCAATTATACCCTTTTTCAAATTTCCTATTTCATAATCCAAGCCATCAATCGAATTAAATTTCGATCTGCATGGAATAGTTTAGGCAAAACCATATAAATTAAATATGAATATAGATTGAAATATGGAAAAAAAAATATATATATGCTAGTTCAACAACAATAAGGACTAACCTGTGGGTAGGACAAGGCTATGGACATTAACGAACATCGTCGAATTTGTGCACAAGTCAATGTGTTAATTTTGATGGCCTGGGATACTAAGAGCGAAAAACTGAGTAATGGAAATGATAATGTGATATTGAGATGGTGTTTTGAGGGTATTAGTTAAAGGGTGACTTTAAGTTTTCTTTTATTTTTTGCCCTTACTTTAGGCTTCGGTTCTTTGGCCAACCGTGGCCCATTTGTTTTTCTCATTGATTTGGCTACGGTTCTTTCTCTACAACCGTAGCCTATTATAAAAGGCTACGGCTATTAATTACAACCGTAGTCATTTCTATTAGCCTAATGTACTTTTTCTACTAGTGTATGTACTTTGGGATGTCAGTAGGGAGAGTACAAAAGAATACCGCCCCGCACCCCCACTCAGTTGGGGCGGGTATGGGTAGAGCTTTGGCGGGTGGTGGGTAGGGTTCAGGTACAAAAATTGTAACCGCCATGGGTAGTGGGGTGGACATGATTTTTGCGTTTTACCCACTTCATACTCGCCTGCCCGCCAATCCTAAAACAATTAATAATATTATGTTAATAATAGCTATTTTATAATTAATTTTTTTTACTAACTTCTTTGGTGGAAACTTTTACGAAAAATTTATCCAATAAAATTATGGTGTAGCGATTTAATGGGTACGTGAGTCTGGTACGTTTTTATATTTCTACCTGTTGGGACGGGTATGGTTTTGGAAACTTGATGAGTACGAGAGTTTCTTGGTGGGTATGGGTACAGGGGAGCCTATATCCACCCCTGTCCTGCCCCAATGACATCCTTAATATACTGTATTTGTCTCAATCATTTGTTATCTTATTTTTTTTATGGTGTCTTAGTAATTGTTGTTTTTTATATTAAAAAGGTTTTGTATAAGTAATTTGATCCTCCAATGACATTATTAGCTACTTATCATCCACTAAGTACATGCACAAATAATCTCATACTCTTTCCTTGATCATTGTGACAAAATAAAAGGATAACAAATGAACGGGATGGATGAAGTAGAAGAAGTAATTATCAATGGCGGAATTCTGTTGACCTAAGATGGGACTTGCCCCTTCCTAATTAGCTTAGCTTGCTTAATTGATGGTACACCGATTTCATGAAAGCTCAAATATAAACTTTTTAATAATTAATACCACATCGTCTTACATTATACACACATCTTAGACTCTTAGTTAATGACAATGATCAACCCTGATCATCCATTTATACTAGCATTGTTCAAAGATAGTACGGAGTATTAGATAAATATTGAACATATTCAAGGTGCAAATAAAGTCGTGTAACCATGAAGATGATGAAACAAATATTCCGTAGTAGCTTATTATTATCCCTTCGTTTATTCTCGATCTTCAATCTCTGAAATACTTTTCATGGAGGCAATAGAAGGTTTCTTCGTTGGATATCTACAATGACCATAAAACAACAATATATAAGTTTAAGTATAATAAAACGTGCTTAATAAATAACCAAAGACAAAAGTTAAAAAAAAAAAAGGTAAAGAGATAGAGAAAATATTAGTGATGTACGTACAACATCATCATAGGAGTAATACGAAAAACCTTGAGTCTTCTCTCCTTTATCATCCATTGATTTAGGCTCTTCAATCTTCGATATACTCTTCTCGAATGCTTCTTTGTTGAGTTTCTACAATAAGCAAGAAAACCAATTATATAGTTACGGAATGTCAAGAAACCATCTCAATTCAACCAAAAGTTCAAGCAGATTACTGTATTCCCATGAACGGTTTTATATTCTAATACGGAGTAATATCAAAACTCAAGTAATTAATAGCAAAAATAAAGAATAAAAGCGATAATATCACTAATATTATGAGCTTACATCTCCATGATGATCATCTTTCTGATTAGGGTTATATATCGTTAAGCCCAAATGAGAGAATAAGTTTGCAATGAATTCATCTTCTACTAGTTCTTCATCATCTTGTTGCAAACCTTGTTGTTGTGCTTGCATGTTATGTTGTTTCAACTCTTCTTGTTTTTCAAGTTGAGATAAGTAATTAAGTCTCTGAAAAAATGTTGAGATAGAAGTTGTTTCATCCAATATATCATCACCAAAGCTTCCTCCAATCATTTGTGTTGCCATTATTATTCTTCTGTTATGTAAGATTTTTGCTTGATTTTTGATGTCTTGATTTCTCTTTTCTTGTTCTCTTGTACGTGAGTATAGGGTTAATAATGTATGCAAAACAAAAAGGGTAACAATCTATATATATATATATATATATATATATATATATATATATATAGAGGCAGGATCTCGTGAGTTGAGTTCTTATGATGAGTTGGTACTACCAAAGTGTTATTGTAGTGTTACTCTTATGTTCTCATAATTCTTTTTATGCTGATTATATTACTTTTTGTTTTTTCTTTACTTTTTTTTTACCACATATTATTATAGTGTTACGATTACGTTATTTTTTATACTTTTTTTTGTTACCATGTGTTATTCAAGTATTATTCTTACGTTATTTTTCTTTTTTTACTTTTTTTTTGTTACCGCGTGTTATTCTAGTATTATTCTTATGTTTTTTTTAGTCTTTTTTTGTTAGCGTGTGTTTTTCTGTATTACTCTTATGTTATTTTTTTTTTTAAAAAAATTGTTACTGCGTGTTACCCTTGCGTCATTTTTTTTTACTTTTTTTAAACCGCATGTTATTCTAGTGTTAATTTTACGTTTTTTTTAATAAAAAAATTTGGTTGCCGCGTGTTATTCTAGTGTTACTCTTATGTTATTTTTTTTACTCTTTTTTTTTTATTTGTATTATTCAAGTGTTACTCTTACATTAATTTTTATTTTTATTCACGTGTTACTCTGATGTTATTGTTGTGTTATTCACGTGTTACTCTGATGTTATTGTTGTGCTATTCACGTGTTACTCTGATGTTATTGTTGTGTTATTCACGTGTTACTCTGATGTTATTGTTGTGTTATTCACGTGTTACTCTTGTGTTACTCTTGTGTTACTCTGATGTTATTGTTGTGTTATTCACGTGTTACTCTGATGTTATTGTTGTGTTATTCACGTGTTATTCTGATGTTATTGTTGTGTTATTCACGTGTTAATCTTGTGTTACTCTGATGTTATTGTTGTGTTATTCACTTGTTGCTCTGATGTTATTGTTGTGTTATTCACGTGTTACTCTGATGTTATTGTTGTGTTATTCACGTGTTACTCTTGTGTTACGCTGATGTTATTGTTGTGTTATTCACTTGTTACTCTGATGTTATTGTTGTGTTATTCACGTGTTACTCTTATGTTATTTTATTTACCACTTGTTATTCCAGTGTTATTCTAATGTTACTTTTATTATATTTGTTTTTTGTTATCACGTGTTATTCCAGTGTTACTCTGATGTTATTTTCTTTTTTGTTACCAAGTGTTATTCCAGTGTTACTCTTATGTTATTTTTTTTACTTTTTTTTGTTATCAAGTGTTATTCCAGTGTTTTTCTTGTGTTTCTTTTTTTGTTTCAACTTATTAATCCAGAGTTACTCTTATGTTACTTTATGTTATTCTTATGTTACTCCAATATTACTCAGTGCTATTCTTTTGTTTATTATCTAATAAAGATCGATAATAAAATAAACATACCTTCGTGTCTTAAAAAAGAGTAGTAATACAATAGACCTAAGAAGATAAAATCAATCCAATCAAGTAACTACCACCTAAACAAAATCAATTGACGGAATAAGGAAAATGAGAAATGAATTCATTATCAATATCCCAAGAACAGAAATGAATTTATTATCAACACCTAAACAACAAAAAATGACTCTTCGTGTCCCTTTGAATCAACAATAAGCTTTTAGCATATTTGTGTGCACAAACGACATCGTTTCGCGCTTTTCGTCTTTATTCTAATAAGCTATTACCATCTATCACAACTGGAACAACTCTGACACACCACTAGTAGCAGGCTACCACTGCCGAGTATCACCCCGGTGTCGATGTCGAGACAAAACATACTCACAACCGAGCTATCTACCAATTGTAAAAGCATTTCCTCGACGAGCGAAGATGAAATCCACGAGCAAATCTTTAGAGGCGGCGAAAATTCATATAACGATAGCCACTAGCGAAGATGAGTTATCGGCACTGAGTGAAACCCGTAGTGCGGTCGAATTGTGAAACAACAGTAGAATGTGGTGTAACTGAAGAAAGGAAGACAAAAATTAGAAAAAAAAAAATTAGGTTAGATGAGGGAGAATTAGGGGTAGTGTATTCTGGAAATTTTGGGATTTTTGAAAAGAAAGGTTAGAGGGAGTCAGGGAGATTTGATTATTTTGTTTTAATGGCATGAGATTTGGTTTACGTGGTTAGTTGTAGATTATTTATTTTTAAAAAATTAATTGCTTTATGAGATCAAATTTCAGCCTTTCAAGTTTTCTTATCCAAGGGTCCAGATTTGTGAGTACCAACTCACCATAAGACATTAGACTCACAAGAACCCAACACTATATATATATATATATATATATATATA
>JAIUZE010009314.1:0-10769 GCA_022085475.1 Heliosperma pusillum | reverse complement strand
AAACATTTTGAGGTCAGTAGGTATACATGAACCAAAATAGTTTTGTCAGAATCGTATTTTAACTCAAAATATTTGATTTATTAGTTATCTTATAACTTTAATAAAAATGTCCAAAATGAACATGCATGCTACAAGCTAGCTCTGATACCACATGAATGTCCATAGACCTTAATTAGACTCTTCTAATTAGTTGCTAAATTACTTGTTAATTTAGTATTTAATGATCTATGTAACATGCATGCAAATATAAAGACATTTATATAAAAGAAGAAATTTCCTCACATTTATATGGAAATAATATGGGCACAACAAGAACACCTTCTTGTTGTTCTTGAGCTAATAATATGGATGAACAAGAAATCTCCAAACTAGAAGACCTCCTTCAAGTTGCACCAAGATGAACCCAAATAATCTACCCTTATTATTAACTAGATAATAAGATAGATATTATACTACTAATATTATGACTATATTACTACACTAGTAATAGTTAGTAAATATTAGTATTTGATAGTTTTTAGAGAGAAGATGAGTTTTGAGAGAAGTAAGAAAAACAAGCATCAATTAGAGAGGAAAAATGAGCAACAAAATGGCCTATATGTAAGCACATGGTCCGGCCCTCTACAAGCTTTTGTAGAAGATTTTGTTCTTATTTTTATTCTCATGCAATGTGGTGGAGTGTAGTATTAGTTGAAATGATTTTGGTGTACTATTCATGTCATAATCACATGTGACTTGTGAGCATGAACAAAAGCAACCATCATCACCTTATCACTACTACTTGACCGGCCCCTAGTGGCCTTATATGGTCCATTTTGATTTTGTATATTTGTCGCACAAATACTTATAATCATATGCTTAATTATCTTGCATAATTAAGTGTTAATTTGATCATATAACAATTATATGACTCAAATTAATAAACAATATGTACTTAACTTTTAAGTGATATTTTACCATTATATCAATATATAATGGGTCCCACAATGCCCAGGTAATTTATTTTACAACTCCTTGTAAATATAATTAACTAATTACCTCTACCTCACAATATTGCATAAATCCTCAACTAATTTAATGAATTACGAGAATCATTTAACTTAAATCTTCTTTAAATCGTATTAAAAATAATGACGTAAAATTTATTCAGTCAGTTATCGTATAATTGACTAATAAACTTACGTGGAATGAGTTCCTAACTCAATTTCCAATAAATAACTCTCGTAACTAAACGTACATATCAAATATATGTAATGCCCTAATTAAACTGTATCGTATACAAATAATTAGTATTCTATTTGGGTCTCATCCTATAGGTGTGATCTAAAGGGATCAGTTGATTACCGCCGTCATACGACAATAACGTCAAACTCTAGTCAGCCAAGCGTTACCGATTTACGTTAATCAACTGCCGTGGAGTATCAAAATATACTAATCATGCCACGTATATTCCAAATGAGATTTATTATATAAATGCACTATTGTGGAGGACACTTACTCCAACACTAAGTGTCCTCCCAGTTAGTGTGATAACAGCTAGGTTCACAGGGATACTTTGTATAATAATCAGTTGATTAACGTTATGCGATACGTTGGGCTGCTAGATAAGTTTGACGTTATTGTCATACCGATTGCGGTGATCACTGTCCCTAAAAGTCACACCTAAAGGATGTGTTTGAGAGATGTGATTATTTGAGAAAATAATCATATTGATGCCTTATTAAATGACTAAAAGGTTAGTCGATGTATTTTACTAAAAGGTTAGTCAAATGTGATGATGAAACGATTATTTAATAACGATTAAATAATGTTAGCTGGAATTGAATATAAAATGTTATATTTAATCAATGTATATAATGTTGGTCTAAACTAAATGTAAACTGTTATATTTAAGTTGGCGGATATGTGTTACACGATATTATTATAAAGTATTGGTCCGGTATTACTCGGTTTATGTGACGGTCCATTACTAGTAATAATTAGAATACATATTACATTATGTACATATTAAAAGGAGATGCTAACTACCTAATAGAGGTTGAGTTAAATAAGGAAACTAGGGTTTTTATTTTTGATGGCTTCCTCTTGCAATTCTCACGGTTTGAGTGAGATAAAATGGAGAAACAAAAACCCTAATTGAGTTACACATGTCACGGCACACACAAAGAAAAGAGGAGAAGAAAAATTCTGATTTTGAACTCTCTCATTGATCTTCATACTCATCATCAATTTACACACAAAATTAGAAGTAATTTTGGGTATTCGTTCTTGCACGACAAAGGCATTTCTTGAACCATCTTAGGTGTAACGATTAGGAGAATACCTACTTTGGTATTTGTTTTTAGGACTTTTTATTAGGACCAAAGGTTATTTCTTAATCTCATGTTTTATTATGCAATTTCATTTATGACTAGAAATTCATATAGTTAGAATTTCATTATAATCCGAAAATTTTAAAGGGAAGTATACCGATATTTCTCACATATACAATAAACTCAGGTGAAACGCAGATAATAATGACTTTCCGGCATGCAAGGGCGAGAAAATGATGGTGTTTGTCGGACCTTCGATACCGGAATCAATTGGTGTGAAAAAAGTATGAGAAAAAAAAAGTTAGTAATAGTGGGCGAAACTTATGTTAAGTGGTGTGATATTGTACAGTATAACCCGTGATACTGTTTAGTATAACTTGTGATATTGTATCCTGGACTCACGGACTCAAAAAGATAGGATTGACTCATATGATCCTAATTCTATATATATATATATATATATATATATATATATATATATATATATATATATATATATATAGAGAGAGATAGGTTCTTATGAGTCCACCAATTTTTGTGAGTCCATGAGTGCTCATCTTGGCCATTGGATGAGGGAGATGAATGGATGAGATTGTAGAGACAAAAGCACACTTAACACTAATCAATTACCTATGCACTAATTAATTAACTTTCTCTCTCTAGCCTTTAGTTAATCACTTTTGAGCACTTTTGAATTTCTGAGATTTGTGAGTGTAACTTCAGCCCGTAATTGTGAAACTTCAAACTAAAATGTGATTTCGACTATATAAATTTGAATTTATGAAACTTCAAGACAAATTTATGTCATTTAGACTTTTTATGAGTGTAACTTCAGTCATTATGAGTGTAACTTCAACCGTTATTTATGAAACTTCAAACTAATATGTGATTTCGACTATATAAATTTGAATTTATGAAACTTCAAGACAAATTTATGTCATTTTAGACTTTTTATGAGTGTAACTTCAGTCATTATAAGTGTAACTTCAACCGTTATTTATGAAACTTCAAACTAAAATGTGATTTCGACTATATAAATTTGAATTTATGAAACTTCAAGACAAGTTTATGTGATTTTAGCCTTTTTAGGAGTCTAACTTCAGTCACTACGAGTGTTACTTCAACCATTATTTTTGTAACTTCAAACTAAAATTTGATTTCGATTACATAAATTTGAATTTATGAAATTTCAAGACAAGTTTATGTGATTTTAGCCTTTTTATGAGTGTAATTTCAATCACTACGAGTGTAACTTCAACCATTATTAGTGTAACTTCAAGCTAAAATGTGATTTCGACTATATGAATTTGAATTTATGTAACTTTAAGACAATTTTATGTGATTTTAGCCTTTTCTGATTGTAACTTCAACCATTATTTGTGTAACTTCAAGCCTTATATGTGTAACTTTAACCCAAAATACAATTAAATTTTAGCGTTTTTATGAGTGTAACATTTTACTTTAATAGTGAAACTTCAATTATTATTTGTGTAACTTTAGTCATTTATAGTGTAATTTTATGCATTAGTTTTTTCTAGTGTGACTTCAGTCAAAACTAGTCAAAATTCAGTCCAAATCTCTTCAGTCCAAACCTATGTAACTTCAGTACAAACCTATGTAACTTCAGTTATATAACTTTAGTCTAAAATATTGTAACTTTAGATCTAGAAATATAAACACCATAAAAAAATAAAAAAACGAAATCTAAAATAAAAAAATAAAAACATAACAAATTAAAAAAAAAACATAAAACATATAAAAAAATGTGTTACTTTAAGGTCATTTTGTGTTACTTTAATAAATATAAAACATATAAAACATATAAAAACATATAAAACATATAAAAAAACTTCAGTCATTATATGGGTAATAACTTCAGTCATTATATGGGTAACTTCAGATACTAAAAGTGTAACTTCAGTCATTATATAACTTTAAGGTCATTTTGTGTTACTTTAATAAATAATATGTGTTACTTTGATATATGTGACTTTAATAAATAAGACATGTAACTTTAATAGAGAATTTGTGTTACTTTAATATACAATATGTGTTACTTTAATAGAGAATATGTGTTACTTTAATATACAATATGTGTTACTTTAATATACAATATGTGTTACTTTAATAAATAATATGTGATATTTTAATAGACGTCATTAAAGTTTGACCCACCTTTTCAGATCTAAAAAACAAAGAAAAACAGAAAAATAAACAAAACAAATATTTAAGCAAAACTGAAGAAGAAAAAGAAAAGGAAAAAGACAAGCAAAACAGAAAAATAATCAAAACGTCAAGCCTTAATAGTGTAACTTCAAGGCTTATAAGTGTAACTTCAAGCCTTAAAAGTGTAACTTCAAGCCTTAAAAGTGTAACTTCAGTCTTTAATTGTGTAACTCAAAAAAATCAGATCTGAACATAAAAAACTATAAGAAAAAACAAAATTAAAAAACAACCAAACAAAAGAAATTAAAAAAAAACAACCAAACAAAAAAAGAAATTAAAAAAAAAAAAACAAAACAAACAACGAGTACCCACGACCGGCCCTACCCACGACCGCCCCTACCCCAGCCCCACACCGGCTCTCACCACCACCTACCCACGACCGCCCCTAGCCCATCCCCACGCCCGCCCTGACCTCGGATCTGAAACAAACAACAACAACCAATCAAACCGACAACCACCACAACAGGGTGGGGGTGGTGGTTGTTTGTTTCAGATCTGGGGTCGGGGAAGGGAGGAGACGCCGGCAGAGAGTGGAGGAAGGCGCGTGGCGAACGGAGGAGAGGAGGGAGGGTGAAAAAAAAAAGATAAAAGAAAGAAAAAGGAGAGGTAAGGCGGTGGAAGGCGGTGGGTGACAGGGGACGGTGAGGATGGCCGTGGGTGTGGCGGTGGTAGGGGACGGTGAGGATGGCCAGCAAGGGCGGCGGCCGGGTGGCGGCGTTGTGGGGGTGGCGGCCGGGGGTGTTTGGTTGTTTGATTGTGTGGTAGATCTAGGTTTTATTTTGGGTTTTGTTTGGTTGTTTGAATTTAGAGAGAAAAGAAGATGATAATTTAGAGAGAAGGTGGTATTTTTTTAGAGAGATGAAGAGATTGTTATTAATGAATTGAATTGGGTGGAAATGGTGGGTTAAAGGGATGAGTGTATTAGTGGGTTTAATTAGGGTGGATGTGAGAGAAGTGGATTAAACACCCATTAATGACCATTTTCTTGTTTTCATCTCAACCCTTCATTTCCAAGATCCAAGGGCCTATAAGAGGACTTATGGACTCACCTTTCCTAAGAGGACTTACATGATCCTTTCTCTATATATATATATATATATATGTTATACTAACAAGTATTTAAATTGTAGGTCGATAAATCTTCATCTGGTATCCCAAATGTCGTGCAAGTCTTAGAGAAGACAAAGAAGCACAAGTTCCGTGGATGGTTATCTAAAAACCAGCTGAACTCTATGTAAGTTATGCATTTTTTTGTTAAGTGATTTATGTTTAATTTGTCATTTATATATTTAATTACATTAACTACTTAATTTAAATGACAATTACTAATTCTGAACTTGTTTGTGATGCAGAATAAGATCATGTCAAAGAAGTCTGAGCTTCAAAGTCAAGGAGTCGAAAACATCGACGATAATGAGATCTATTATGACGAGACTGGATTTGACGAGAAAGGAAAATGCTACGGATTGGGACCAGCGGCGGATTATTTGGTTGACCATCATAGGCACTCTGTTGCTACCTCAAACCCGACTCAGTGCAACCTAAGTTTGGCTACTAAGCTGTCAAAGGAGAATGCGGCACTTAGACAAGAGCGCGACGAGCAGGCTTGAAGGATTGCAGCTATAGAAGAGTACTTGAGTCAGGTTGCAAGAAATTCTACTCAAAACTGCAGAACTGGAGGTCCTAACCAGGGTCGAGACGACTTTGATGATGATTGCGGCGATAATGCTAGGCCCAACCCATTCACCCCTTTCCCTCCATTCACTCCGTGTGGTTGAGTGATTAGTTAACTATTTGGAACTTAGAACCTTTTATTTGTAAGACTTTAATTAATTTTATGATATAAAATCAAAACTTTGTTCATCCATGGTTTTGTGTTACATTAGTAACTTTATTGGACGCGTAATGGTTGGAAAACTTCTGTAATTTGCAGGTTTTTTGTCGTTTTAACGCGTATAGAGGGGATGCAGGAAACAACCATTTCCTGGAAAATACAGGCCTTATTGTGACGGAATTTCCGTCGCAAAAATTGACAAACTTACAGCCAAGTCAAAGATAAAGTCAAAATTTGCGACGGAATTTCCGTCGCAAACATTGACTTTATGTTTGACTTGGCTGTATAGGTGGCAGTCAAGTCAAACAAATAGTCAATGTGTGCGACGGAATTTCCGTCGCAAACATTGACTATTTGTTTGACTTGTGTGCCACCTGTAATCCGTAGCTATTTATGTTAGCGACAGATAGTCCGTCGCAAAAAATGCGCGACGGATTATTCCGTCGCAATTACTGCTGTTTGCGACGAAAATAAGCGACGGACACTATCCGTCGCAAATCAGTCTTTAGCGACGGAAATTCCATATCTGGCGACGGAATAATCCGTCGCAAAACGAACTTTCTTTTGTAGTGGTAATGGTAAATCTAAATGTATAAAGATAACAAATACAAAAAAACTAAACTTAAATGTTGTTAACTAAGCGTGGGTAAGAAACTAACCTAACCCTAGTTTTGTCTCCCGTGAAACTCACGGGCTATTTAAGATCCCTTTTTAGCTTTGTTTGTTTTCATTATTTTGATATGATGATTGACTCATATGTATACAATATACAATAAATCAACTATTAAACCATTGCTTATTTAGTGGAAGTAGTATTTTAATAATTTTATGTCAAGAAAAATGTAATAGCTGACGGTTGAGAAAACCATAATTTGTTGGCGATATATTTTGGTAAAGGTTATCTTATATGAATTCAATCGGCTTGAGTGATAACTAATAGTTGAGAGAAACATTACGAACATGGCATGATCAAAAATGAAAAACTACATTGACTTGTCTTTAAGTTTGATGGTAAAAATCACATAAAAAAAAGAATATATCGTATATATCGTATTGTGTTGAAAGTCAAGTGGTCATACAAAATATGCACTATTTTAAGTAATTGTCGAAAAATAAGGTATAAGAGAAAGTTGGACAGAGAACATAGAAACATTGCTCATTTACTCCTTATTCAACATATTAGCATAAAGGGAGACATTCTTACTTCGTAAATAAGAAATACTTAAACACGACCCATTCCATTTGTTCTTTTAACAAAACTAGTTTTAGCCCGTGCAAGATTGCACGGGAGTGTTATTCAAAATTCTAATAAACTATATTTAACTAAATAGATATGTTATTTATATAAAGTTTGACAATGAAGTACTAGAATGATCAGTTGTTACATTTACGTTATAAAAAATAACTATATTCATATGGTATTCATTTCAGTTTTAGTTATGTGTTAAAACTTTTGGTTTAAAATAAACATGAGCATATGTTATTTCAAAAAATTGGAGTTTTTAATAATTTTACTATTTTATATTAGTTTTAATTGCGTTATACTTTTTTTTTAAATAAAAATGTACCTAATTTCGGGTAGAGTCATGGGTCGCGCATGTCTTTATCTAAATGTTCGGGTTATTATCGGGTCATATTTGCCACAATCCGCTTCTTCAAATGGGTTGGTCCTTGACCCGGCCTGCTGTCCACATCTAGCTATAAGTTGCACACACTTTACCACCTTGTAAGTACCCTATTTACTCGCCTTATCATATCAAACCCTCAGCCCATATACACATATCAAACCCAAGTAAAATATGTGCAGAATGAGTTTTAAAACCCTGGACTCATATACACATACCAAACCCTCATCAAATTTCTCCAACCCCAAATATAAACCACAAAATTGTAAAAAGCCCCCTCTTTCTCGGCCGATTCTCTGCCGCCTTTCATTCATTCCTCCTTGTTAGCATCCCCAAATGAACAAACACATGTTTCAATCTAAGTTGATTATTTCAATCTCAATCCAATACCACCATTCTACTTAAACGTCTTCATTTTAGCCCGTAAAAATTACAGTAGTGGTCTACAAAATTAGTTTAATATTGGTTTCTAATGAATTTATTTTACTTTTGGGTTACGGTATGGCAATTAATAGATTTGTACGTCTAATTAGGATTTAACAGATTTATCTAATTTTATATATTTTTTAATTTTTTTTTTCAGTTTTTTTATTAAGTTTTTTATCTTCCTTGAGATTTTTCTTTTTCGTCATATAAAAGTCCGCTTTTTTGGGTTTATGTTTTATTTTTTGGGTGAATAAATTATGTTAATACGGAGTATTTATTTGTGTTTCTGACGCACATCATTACCACCTCGAAAATTTGGTCCTATTTTATTTACATAAATTGAAACTAATAGCCGTTTTTTTATATTTTAATAACTAAATTAAATAAGATCAGTTAAATGATGTGTTTTTTTGAATATTTGATTTCTTCATCATAAAAAATTTATTTCTATAAATATTAAGTTTAAATCAGACATTTTAGATCCATGTTGTACTCTTTGTTTTCTTTTGAATTTCACATGGAAAGACATCTTGTTATTATTTTCTCATAAAATTTATATTATATTTGAGCTTCATTGTAATATAATGAGTTTAAAATCTATATAAAGGCGATGCGATTCGTTTTAATAAAGCTCGTAAAATGTACATATAAGCTCAAATATTTTATTATAAAGGTCAAATTCTATACAACTGACTGTATAGTTTACTAATTAGAATAAATCTATAGTCTACCAATTTATTCAAATTTTTCTAAATTGTCTTAATTACCATTATTTTTTCCTTATTTTCTCCATCCACAACTAATTTGAGCACTAATTTGAATTTGACTAAGTTTTACAATTATTAATCGCAATTGTTCTTTTACGACCGTCGCATGGTGCGACCAGTTAACGGTGACCACTTTTTGACAAATAATGACCATTTTTTGATAGATAGTGACCATTTTTAGAGTAAAAAATGACTATATTATTTTTTCAGATGGTCACTATTTACCAAAAAAATGGTTACTATAGATCTAAAAGTGATTACTATTGTTGGAATGATGTCCTTTCTTTTAGTTGGGGAGATAATGGGATTTACCTTCCCGTAAGAAGGAATTTCAGGGGTAAACTCCTCTTCACTAGCGATCGAGTCCTTAAAAGGCCTCACATAACCTATAGGAAGCGAGTGAAGCATACGCTCCGGAGGTTTGAGAGAACTCGACGGAAAGGGAGAGGGGGCTCGGCTGTTAAGCATACGGAACGAGTGTGTTGGCGAACTTGCTGGCTTTGCTTGGAAGAGTTACTGATTATTAACATAAGTCTTTTTGGCACATTTTACAGAAGAGTTACTGATTATTAACATAAGTCTTTTTGGCACATTTTAAAATGACCCAAATACTAATAATCGAGAAATTAAGTTTTCAACATGTCTCATTAAAGACGGACATATCCGTTTTCAATGAATAAGGGTCAGATTGCTTCACACAAAAAGGCAAGTTGGAATCCTCTTGATTTTCCAATTGCCCCCACACTTGTCTTGTTATAAGAGATAATCCTACTTATCTTAATTGAATACGGATATACCCGTATTCAATGAGAATTTGTGTTAATTTTTTTTGAACTCAATAATAAATTTATTTCTAGTAAATATTTATGGAGTGTTATTTGTGAATTGTGAGTAGAATCAATCAGATAAAAAGTGCATCTCACTTGGGAAATTGGAGGACCGATTGAGCCCAAATTACTGAATTAATAAAACACTCTCCCTCTCACAACCTAAACCCTAACTCACTCCCCACCGCCTATCACTCCAGCTCCCATATTCCAATATATCTCTACCTCTAGCCATGAGCCTCCATCTTCTATCTTTGTACCATCCCTTGTATCATATAAATAAAATAAAGTAAGCTCTTCCATCTAAATAAATATTCTACATTGGATTTTAAAGTATCCTTGTCTACATGAACATCAACTAAAAACCCATCTTTCACCTTATCTTCTTCATAACCATTAGCCAAATCAACTTTCTAACCAGTACGGAAAATTACTTATACTACGAATCATACCCATCTTTTCCTTTTTTTAGAAATCGAATGGTATGATATAAAATGTGAGATCTTTGATTGCATGTCTCAAAAGCTTGATTTTTGGTTGGTAAATATTTAATTTTCGATTTTATTTTACAACTTTTGTATTTCAATTTTTACTTAGTACTGTATTTGAATATGTTTTTTTTATGGATTGAAGATTTTAAATTTTTTTAGTAGAAGATTAGAATATAATACAGCATCACTGTTGTGTTTAAATGTTTCTACGGATTATTGATCTTCCTTTATTTTTTTGTTATTATTATCAATCCAAATTAA
>JAIUZE010009309.1:0-23240 GCA_022085475.1 Heliosperma pusillum | reverse complement strand
TTCTCCTATAACGTACGGATTTGGGATTTCAATATCCATCCCTATCTGTTTGGAAACTGGCAATCTGTGTAACCCTTTACACATACACTCAGTCTCGCCTTCCAAACACTAAGAACGAATTCGTAGTCCTTCTTAAGTACTTAAGATGTTCTTTACGGCTATCCCTGACTCTCACCTGGATTTGCTTGGTAACGACTTGTCCTGCTCACCATAAGCCAAAACGTTGGGAGAGTGCACATCATAGCATACATGATTGATACCCAACAGATGAGATTGCGTAAGGGATCAATTTCATGCGTTCAATCTCCTCGGGTTTCGTAGGGCACTCTGACTTGCTCAACGTGATCCCACTTCCCATAGGAATAAAGCCTCTCTTAGAGTCTTTCATGTTGAACCGATCAAGAATCTTATCAATATAAGTCTCTTGACTTAATGCTAGTATCCTTTTAGATCTATCCCTATAGATCCGGATACCTAAGATGCGCTGGGCCTCTCCTAAGTCTTTCATGTGGAAATGTATTCCTAGCCACTCCTTTACAGAAGTGAGCATTGGAATATCATTCCCAATGAGTAGTATGTCATCTACATACAAGACTAGAAAAGTTACTTTACTCCCACTAAACTTCATGTAACAAACAACAGGTTCCCTCGACACTTCGAGTGAAACCATTTTGGTTTAATTACATGATCGAAACGATGATTCCAACTCCTGGATGCTTGCTTAAGACCATAGATGGATCTCTTAAGTTTGCATACCTTCTTAGGGTTTGATGGATCCACAAAACCTTCAGGTTGTGTCATGTACACTTCCTCTTCTAGAACCCCATTCAAGAAGGCGGTTTTGACATCCATTTGCCAAATCTCATAATTATGAAATGCGGCAACCGCTAAGATAATCCTTATGGATCGAAGCATGGCGACTGGGGCGAAGGGTTCGTCATAGTGAAGACCATGAACTTGGGTGAAACCTTTTGCCACCAATCTAGCTTTGTAAACATCATTATGTTTATCTATGCCACTTTTGCTCTTATAGATCCACTTACACTGAAGAGGTCTTACCTCCTTAGGTAAATCAACCAAGTCCCATACTTGATTGTCGTACATAGAATCCATTTCGGATTGCATGGCTCCTAGCCATAGCTTTGAGTCGGGACTAGAAATGGCTGCTTTGTAGGTAGTAGGTTCGTTACTTTCAAAAAGTAACACATTATAGTCCTCACCTTCCTCTATAATACCAAGGTATCTATCAGGTTGATGACTAATCTGCTTGAATCCCTAGGTTCCGAAGAATAATTACCGTACCAGACGAAGAGGTCGCGTTTCCCTCGTCGGTCCTTTTCGGTGTGTTTGCTCTTGGACTTCATCCAGTTCAAATTTTCTCCATTGCTGTCTTTAGAAATAAAATATTTTTCTAAAAAGACTGCATCGAGACACAAACACTTTGTCCTCAGTTTTAGTGTAGAAGTAATTAAAGCGTACGTTATTCCTTTGGCTTCCTACGAAAGCATTTGTCAAAATTTGGGTGCGAGTTGATATCGTCAGACTTAATTCTTACAAAGCCCTCGCATCCCCAAATTCCCATAAACGACAAATAAGGGACTTTCCCTGTCCATATCTCATATGGAGTTTTGTTTGCCGCTTTAGTCGGGCTTCGATTTAGTGAAAATATTGCAGATAAGATAGCAAAACCCCAAAAATAATCAGGAAGCTCTGTTAGACTCATCATAGATCGAACCATATCTAATAAAGTTCGATTTCTCCTTTCGGATACACCATTTAATTGATGTGTTCCAGGAGGAGTCCATTGTGATACTATACCACAATCTTTTAGGTGTGAATCAAATTCATTGTTCAAGTATTCACCACCACGATCGGATCGTAGGGTTTTAATCTTTTTATTCAATTGGTTTTCTACTTCATTTTGAAATTCCTTGAATTTTTCAAAAGCATCACTTTTATGCCTCATCAAGTAGACATATCCATATCTACTCAAGTCGTCGGTAAAAGTAATGAAGTAGTGATAACCACCTCTAGCTTGGATAGTCATTGGGACCGCATTCCTCCGTTGTATAAGTCCTAATACTTCACTTGCTCGTGTCCCTTTTCCGTAAAAGGAGCACGAGTCATCTTGCCTAGAAGACAAGATTCGCATACGCCATAAGATTCGTAATCGAATGGTTTGAGTACTTTAGATGAAACAAGTCTCTTTATGCGTCGTTCGTTTATGTGCCCTAAACGACAATGCCAAAGGTATGATTGATTAGGTTCACCTTTTTTGAGCTTCTTGTTTTCTACATGATAGACCTCTTTTGCAATATCTAGAACATAAATACCTCCAATAGAAATGGCCTCGCCATAAACCATTTCATTAAATGAAAAAGTACAACAGTTGTTCTTAATGCAAAATGAAAATCCTTCCATGTCTAACACGGAAATGGAGATAATGTTCTTGGTAAGAGTTGGTACATAATAGCAATTATTTAAATACAACTCTAAACCATTAGGCAAAAGAATAACGTAGGTGCCCACGGAAACTGCGGCTACCTTAGCTCCATTTCCCATGCGCAGGTCCACGTCACCCTTGGCTAGTGCTTGCACGTCCCTCAGCCCCTGTACATGATTACAAAGGTGAGAACCACAACCGGTATCAAATACCCAAGAAGAGGTACTAGCAAAGTTAATATCTATCATATAGAGTGATGAAATAATTTTACCTGACGTTGTCACACAACCGTCTTTCTTGTCTTTCAAGTACTTGGGGCAATTGCGTTTCCAATGCCCTTTGCCATTACAATAATAGCAATCCGCCTCCGCGTGTTTGTTGACCTTGGGCTTGGCCTTATAAAAGACCTTGCCCTTTCCCTTGCCGTATTTCTTGAAAAGAGTCTTACCCTTTCCCTTGTCCTTTCTTACCCCAAGGTTCATGTTCTTCATTTTCATGGAAAGAACATCCTTGGGTTCACTCCCACTAGCCTCCATGTCCCTCTCCGCTTGGGTGAGGAGTGCATGGAGTTCATGGAAACTCTTGTCCATGCCATTCATGTTATAGTTTACCCTAAATTGGGTGAACTTTAGGGTGAGAGTGAATGACGGATCTTACCACACCAAATTTTCGGAATTTTGCACCCTAGACGCCTAAAGGTGCAGCGGACTCACACTTTTTGAGCACGTGTGGGGCCAACTTTTGGCCCCTTTAATCTTTGTGTCAAAGGAATTTCGTAATCGCCTCATATTGGAGAATTGAGGGGCTTGCGAAAACATCGAAGTGATCCTCTGAATATCGCATATGTATTGAGAGAAAATCCAATTGGAGTTTGAGTTTGGTTGAGATTACCAAATAAGACATTCTTGACGTCAATTAGCACCTTCAAAATAAAGGTCTATTCGGCCCGAACCCACAGCGGAGATCTTGGCGCGGGGTTAGGTGGGGGGCTCTTCGACCAAGTAGCGAAGCACGTTATCGGATAACGCGGCGCTCTTGATCGTTGACTCCCATTCAATGAAGTTACTTCCGTCATCCTTTAGGACACACTTGTCCATGACGGATCTCAACCATGAGTCCTTACCCAAGGATGCAACGTTTGATGATGTCGATTATGCGAATATGGTAACTACAACAAAAAGAAATATATAAACATTCATTGTTAATTTACTTGAAAAACATTTTAACAAGTTTAGCATTCAAATAATGACCTCTCATTAAATTATATAAATGATTCCAAGACCCATTTTTAAATAAAAATAGTCATCGCATGCTACCTTTATCTAGAAATGGTAAGTCATTACTTGACTAATTCTACCTTTAGAACTCTTGGTTGACGGATTTCAACTAAATCCATCTCCTAGTCCCAAGATAACGCTTATCTCGTTGAGTCCAATCCAATTTTAGCTTGTGCTCGTATCACCCTACTTACCCGAGGTAAAAAGGGACCCACGAGCGTGGTAGCCCTAATGAACACGGGATTCATAGGTGTTATTAATTGGTAAGGCTAATCTCAATTTTTAAATATGTGAGAGATCTTGTCAATTTAGTTATTAATTCCATATAAGTGAACTAAGTCGGTGAATTGTGAATAACGTTGAATTGACAATAACGGTAAATAAAAATGCATGTGTGACGATTTTGGCATGAGCGGAAATAAAGCAAGCAACCAAGCAACAATAAAATCCTAGTATGGCCACCTAGCTAATCAAAATTAACTAGATAGTTACAAATTCGGAAACCAACTCCTTGGTCCCTTGCCTCTTCACTTGGAACACCTTCCAAAATGGCACCGTCTTGAGGGAGTCACCGGTCTTCATAAAAATAATTACAAATATACAAATATACAAATTCCTATTATACATTTATTCTATGAAATGAAATTATTAAAATTATACAAACCGGCGATACGAGATCGCAATAAAATTACAACCAATCCGTTATTCCCTTACATTATGGGTAATAACGATAAAAATAACTAGGCCATACTAGGTACAAACTTTGCATAAATTATTAAATAAATGACATTCATTCATTCAAAAATAAATAAAATAAATTGCTGCAAAATTCATGCCAAAATCGTCCTACGTTCATTCATGCTCATTGTAGCTCGATTTTTCCGGGATTTATTGATTTTTAACCATTAAAAATCACTATCAACTTTTAAATCTCATTTAAATTCAAACTAATTAACTAAACTGATTTAGAACTCAAAATTAGTCTATACTAATTTTGTTGGTCAATAATTAGATCGATTTGATTTCATTTGCTAAATATTGCGGTTTAATCATAACAATTATGAAATAAAACCAAAATAAAATAAAAACATCATCAAATTTGAAACCAAAAATTTTGTACATTCTGGAACAATTCCAGGAACTATAAAAATAAAAAACATTTGCTCAAAAAATTTAAATTAATTTTATGAACAAATAGCTTTGTATTTAATGGTTTTATCAAATAAAAACATTAGATATAGTAAAATAGTGAAACAAATTATGAAATTTCACCAGCAGTATCAAAATCAGAATCTGAAATGTACAAAAAATTTTCAAGACCATAAATGGACTTTTAAATTTTATGAACATTATAATCTCATATTATCGACTTTTATTGTATAAAAAATCAATGAACATGCAATACATAAGTAAAAGTCACGAAATTTTACATAAAATATTTAAGACATTCATGTGAGATCATATTAAAATTTCATGGCCAGAATCAACATGCAACTATTTTTAGTTAACTGTTAACTCATAGAAAACATGTTAACTCGGTTTAAACGCCAAAAATCAAAATAAATAGCCAATTAATCCCTAAAATCACGAAATTTGACCAAAAACATTTTGAGGTCATTAGGTATACATGCACCAAAATTTTTGTCAGAATCGTATTGGAACTCAAAATCTTTGATTTATTAGTTATCTTATAACTTTAATAAAAATGTCCAAAATGAACATGCATGCTACAAGCTAGCTCTGATACCACATGAAAGTCCATAGACCTTAATTAGACTCCTCTAATTATTTGCTAAATTACTTATTAATTTAGTATTTAATGATCTATGTAACATGCATGCAAATATAAAGACATTTATATAAGAGAAGAAATTTCCTCACATTGATATGGAAAATATAAGGGCACAACAAGAACTCCTTCTTGTTGTTCTTGAGCTAATAATATGGATGAAACAAGTAATTCCAAAGTAGAAGATCTCCTCTAAGTTGCACCAAGATGAACCCAAATAATCTACCCTTATTATTAACTAGATAATAAGATAGATATTATTACTACTAATATTAGAATATATTACTACAGTAGTAATACTTAGTGAATATTAGTATTTGAGAGTTTTTAGAGAGAAGATGATTTTTGAGAGAAGTATGAAAAACAAGCATGAATGAACAAATGAAATGAACAACCATATTGCCCTTATAAAGGCAATCTGGCCGGTCCATATGAGCATCACAAGGCTCTCATTTTGCTTATTTTAATCACATGCATTAGGGTGGAGTGTTGTAGTATAAGTGATGATTATATTCTACTTGTTATGTCACTTTCAATTGGTAACTAAAGAGTGTAAACAAGAGCAACAATCATCACCATGTAACTAGCAATCTAACTGGCCACAATGGCCTAGTTTGGTCCATTTTGATTTTTGATATTTGTCTCACAAATACTTATTGATCATATGGTTAATTATCTGGTATAATTAAGTGTTAATTTGATCATATAACAATTATATGACTCAATTAAATAAATAATATGTACTTAACATTTTAAGTAATATTTTACCATTATATCAATATATAATGGGTCCCACAATGCTTGGTTAATTTATTTTTACAACTCCTTGTAAATATAATTAACTAATTACCTCTATCTCAAAACCTCAACTAATTTAGTAATTTAACGATTAATTACTAAGTTAAATCTTATTTAATCGTATTAAAATACGATATAAATTTATTAGTCAATTATCGCATAATTGAAAAATAAGTTTAATCGAATTTGAGTTCTTAACTCAATTTCTAACAATTAACTCTCGTACATATCGAATATATGTAATGTACTAATTAACTGTATCGTATACAAATAATTAGTTACTATTTGGATTTCATCCTTTAGGTGTGACCGAAAGGGATCAGTTGATCACCGCCGTCAAACGACAATAACGTCAAACTCTAGTCAGCCAACCGTTATTGATTTACGTTAATCAACTGACTAATCATATATATAGTCAATAGATATCCCAATTATATTCCTTAATAAGATTTATCATGTGGCGCACTATTGTGGAGGACACCTACTCCAACAGAAACAACAAGGGCAAACGACAAAGCTTTCTCAAGGTTGGAAGCAAGGATTGGCAAAACATATAGAGAAAAAGAAGCAACCAAAGACTCTCACAAGGAACCTACCCTTGAAGAAGGGAAGGTTATCATTCCTTCAAAACTTAAGGATCCAGGTTGTTTTAACATTTCTTTCACAATGAGTCTTCATAAGGTCAAAAATGCATTGTGTGATTTAGGAGCCGCTATTAGCGTCATGCCTTTTTCCTTCTATCATGACCATTGTCCAATACAATTGAAGATTACTAATACTAGCCTTCAACTAGCCGATGGATCTATGCATACTCCAGCAGGAATTGTGGAAGATGTCCCCATACGGATTGGATACTTCCTTATTCCCGTTGAGTTTTATGTCATATTTTCAAAGAAAGAAAGAGACGACTATATTATATTAGGAAGACCCTTCCTAAATACATTTGGGGCTTGTATAGATGTGCAAGGAGAAAATATCACCTTTGAAATAGATGGATCAAGTGCCACCTTTGATAAAAAGGGGAATGTATTGAGTGTTGGAGATAGTGACCTCGAAGCCTTCGCTTCGAAAGTGTATTTGCATTAAGTTGCCATGGGTGTTGGCAAAAGGTAAATGAAAAATTCAAGGACGAATCCAGCTACAAGGAGCTCAAATCCCTTCATAAGGCTTAAGGAGGGATAAAAACACAAAGTCTAGCATGACTTAAAAATGCGCTTGTCAGGAGGCAACCCGTCTTTCTCTTTACTTCTCTTTTTATGCATTCTTTATTCCACTTATTAGACAATGATTTGGACTATTTTATTTGGACTATCTTTTTGGATTTTGTGTTGTAATAATTAGGAACAATTATCGTTTTACTTATTATTTACATTTAGAAATGCATGTTTAGTTGATAGTTTTTCGTACTTGGAATTGGAGGACTTATTGAGACAAGAAGGAGCTATCCTTGGCCCAAGTTGCCAAGATTACTAAGGTTAGTAAGTATGTTCAAGGACATAGCCAAAAGGTAAGGGCAAGTAGCAAAGAAAAAAGAATCAAAAACCGGACCAGCACACTTCCCCGATCGTATCCGTGTATACCCGATCGGGTAAGTTGGCTGCTTCGTATTTTGCTCTAATTTCTTCTATAAAGCCAACTTGCTATCCTTTGCTTGCTGCCATATACCCGTGTTTTTCAACTTTCAAAGCTAAAATTCTCTCAAAACCATCATTTCTTAGTCTTTTCTTACAAAATTTGTCACTATAGTTCATCAAAGGCAACTTCTAAAGCATCATCAAGTAAGTTAATTCTACTTTAGTTACTTCAATCCCTCTATTTTTCCAGAAATCCAACATGAACAAACCCTAACCCAAATTTGGGGGTTCTTGATTTTGATTGCAAAACTTGTTTAAATTGGATTTCTAATTCTTATTACATGCTATAGAGTGAATGTTAGTGATTAATTAGTATGCTTACTATGATTTGAATGATCATTTGCCAATTAGGATAACTCATGTTTACTATATGCTAACATTGTGTAAATACAATAAATAGAATTGTAATATTGAAATGATTTACTAGTTAAAATGAATTAAAAGAAGAGTAGATACCAATTGAACCATATAGTTTGTTTCTTCCTTTGGTTATGCCAAATTCTATAAACTTTGTTTAGTGGCCATGAGTAATTGTTTGTATTAGTCAATTTCCGTCTTTATAACGAGAGTTGGGATGGGAATTAGGACTACCAATAGGGGTTTAGTGACCTAATCATGCTGAGAGGACGTTAGGACCCACTAAAAAGTCAGTACGAATCCGAGAGAAATATACCGCTGCAAGGCTTAGACAATCATAGTAATTCTAATGTTGGTATCAATGAAACTTTTAAATCATTTTACATGTACTCCTCTTTCTCTATATCAATTTGATTAGATAGTTTATTTTACCGTATTAGATAGTTTATTTTATTGTTGTTTAGTTAGTTTACTTTATCGTCATTTTACTTCCGTTCTTAGATAGTTTACTTTATTGTTATTAGCTAGTTTATGAGTTTAGTTAAATAGCTTTTCAATATTGTCATTTAAATATCGCTCTTAGTTAGATTTATTTTATCGTCACCTGGATCAGTACACTTCCCCGATCGGATCCGTGACAACACGATCGGGTAAGTTGTCTGTTTCTGGTTTTAAATATTGTCATTTACATATTGTCATTTACATACTTGTCATTTTATTTTATGTTAGTAGTTTAGACAATCACCTCAAATGACTCGGACTTAAATGAAAATCACTCCATAGCAATTCATAGTTAACAAGTACTCCCTGAGGATCGACACCCTACTTCCCTAATACATTCCTTATGTTGTTAGCCTAAGTGTGGGTAATTATTTTTGTATCGGGCTCGCGACAAGCACGGTCAATGATGTATGTGTTGGTTTGGGATATGGTCCCAACGAGAGACAGGATAAGTAGAAATGGTGCTCCAAACATGGTTAATATCAAATCCCTCGGGAGGTGAGGTAACAGTATCCCTATGGGTGAGACCGAATTGGTCAGCAAAGGTCCCTAAGTCCATACTATTGTCATCGTTGAACAATCAAAACCGAACTTGAGGAATAGAGTCTTTTTGCCTAGATCTTTTCAACTCAAATGAACTCAAGAATTCAAGGGTCAATTGGGGGTAGGTCTTATAATTAAAGTTCATACCAGAAGTCATTCCTAGACCCCTAAATAATACCTTGACATGCTTGACACGGCTATCGCAACCCTATCAAAGATAAAACCTAACGGTCTCAACAAATGTAGTAGAGGCAGTCGGGTATCGAATACACAGGGAGAAGGAATCCTATAACTTGCTAAGTTTGTCAAGGTAATACAACTGGGAGGTTTGTTTAAATGATTTTCTAACACTACAAAAGGAAAGGGAAAGAGAAATAAAGAGCAAAAAAACAGGAAGAAAAAGAACTAGGATCGTCGGTTCCCCATGGCATCTAGGGTCAGGATAGAAATCAAAGTAGAATCTAAACAGGTTTGTGGGTAGTGAAAAGGTCCTCTCGGTCCGCTATTCGCCCTAAGATATACTAACTTAGCTCTCGCCCTCATTAGTATGATCCCAAAGTTCATCACTGATCTGTCCTCTTCCAATCTCTCGATCTAGGTAAAGGGGGCATCAAATCAATCAATTGAATGCGTCGACTCAAACAATTAAAAGCTATTAAATGTGATGATTGCTTCCAAACCTAATCTAGAGACTACTAATCAACTCATCTTATCTAAGCCACGGTTCCCCTAAATCCTAGCAAAGGAGTTAGCTACACATAATAGAAAGAAGAACAACAACAATAACAAATAAGGAACAAAAAGACATAGATAAATAATTAATTGAATTCAAGAACAATAATACCGAATTCGAAAGAAGAAGAAAGTCAGAGGAAGTCCTCCAATTCAGATCCAAAAATAACCGTAAAAAGTAAGTCTCCTGGGTAGAAAGTTGTTGTCTAGTCTAAAGTCTAGAGTAAGTCGAGATCCCCCTATTGTTGCGTAGTTTCACCCTTAAGTACAATAATAGATTACAAGGCGTCCACACTAATTCACGAAGCCCATCAATATAAAACCACTCGATCGAGTAGAAATTGTTGTCCAAACCACTCGATCGAGTGGTTTCAGTGCTCGATCGAGTAAATGCCCAAATCCAACAGCTCGATCGAGTGGATTTGTTACTCGATCGAGGTCTTCTAATCAAAGAGGTGGTCGGTCGAAGGCTTTTGTACTCGAACGAGAGTTTTGCTCATGGATTTCATTCTTGCATTCCTTTAACACGGATTCACGCATTCCGAGATACCAAGATTCCTTTCCGACTCACTTATGCATACTTGAGGAGCTACAAAAATGGCTAGTTTTCCGTCATTCTGGTTCACATCTGCAAATATTACAAAACAAACCAAAGTAGACTATTCGAGGGATATTTGTAGTGTAACACTACTAAATGACCATGGAAATGCGTGTAAATATGGCCTAAAAGGTCTATATAAAATACACGCATCAAACTTCCCCAAACCAAACCTTTGCTTGTCCTCAAGCAAGAAAGGATGCAGCAAACAAATGAAACAAATAAACTCCGGACTACCGCAAATCGCCTGCTTGAACCAATTTAATGCAACAATCAAACTCAGCAATAATAACAAATGCAAACGAACTGAACCGTCGACCTTGCCAGACCATCAATGTCGGACTCTCGCGAGTCACTCTTCTCTCAGCAAGGCAAAGGGTAAGCAAGTTCTGTGTAAGAGAGAGAAGGAGAAAATAGTCGCTCACCTAACTACGACCGTCGCGTTCATGCAATACTAACTAATATGATAAATGATTCAGTTACCGTACACACGCACAACCACCGTTCAAGGACTATCGCACGCCGAATACTCGCAACATTTGGATAAGTGAGGTTATGGGTAAGAAGGGGCAAAGCGATAATGGAATAGAGGAGGTAAAGCGTCAAGCTAGCTACCTGATCTTAATCAAATAACAAAATCCGTCTTCTTATCCCATAATGAAGCACACAGCCACGATTCGGCCAACAACTCACTAAAACCAACAGGATGGAGTGAAAACGAACTGGTTAGCTTATTCAGCTCTATCTGAATCCCCAAATGATATGAATAAAGCACGGGAACAGAGATCAATTTCTTTTGTTTTTTTTTTCTTTTTCTCTGACATATTTTTATTTTTTTTTCTTTTTTTTTTTTTATTTTCCTCGTTCATTTCATCAAAATTTCCAGCTAACATTTCCACGGAAACAAATTTCAAATTCAATCCCCAATTCTTCAGCTACCAACTCCGTAGCGAGGATGCAAATTAAACTGATAAAGTGAAGTAAATACCTCAACAACCACTACTAGACTAGCTCGACGCAAGGTAGGCAAATTTTAGGATGTAGATTGTGGGTCAACTGGCAGTTTTGGCTGAATGTGGAGTTAACTGGGTAATGAGAAAAAGGGAAATTGCAAGCATTCTCCAAACGTGTGATACCGACCACGAACCCGTACGTGCAGGCAATAAGAAACAGATTTCATATACATGCAAAGCGATGACACGAGGGAGTAACTACTCACAATCCTATATGAACTGGTCATAGATGTCACCAGTTTAGAAGCTCTAATCCTCAGAATATGTAAGTGGGTCGCCAACATGTCAAGTCAAGTCTATTCGTTCAGCATCGATTAACAGCAAATGATCATGCAAGAGATATTGACTGTGCAAGGCTTAAGTCGAGACTAGATGAAGAGTAGGAGAAAAGCGTTCCGACTCGACTAAAATGCAAAAATAAACATGAAAAATGCTGAAGTCTTTTTTTTTTTTTTTTTGAATTTTTGAGTGATTAACAATGCATACGAAAATGTAGTAAAACGAAATGCAGACACGATATGGATGCAAAACCTAACTTCCCCAAACCAAACCGTACAATGTCCCCATTGTACAAAGTAAAGGAAAAGGAATTGCAACCTAGAGAGAGACGGAAACTTACAGGAATGCGTGTATGACCGACTTCCCCAAACCAGACCGGAATGATGTGCTCCAGGGAGTCGATCGAGTGGAAAACTACTCGATCTAGTGAAAGCGAGATGGAGCTTGCTCGATCGACTGGAAAACCAACGCGTCCGAGAGGGTTCCTTCGCAGGGGTACTCGATCGAGTAACTGGAGTGCTCGATCGAGGGCTTATAATGCTCGATCTACTGAAATACTGCTCGATCGAGCAAATGCATCAGAGCAATTAATACCAAAGCAGCGAGAAGCAAGAAAGGACGCAATTGTATTGTTTGAACAATAAAACAGAAATAAACTACTAAAAACTTAAGAAAACGATACAACAAAACGATGATAGATCGGGTTGCCTCCCGATAAGCGCAGGTTTATAAGGTCCCGCACGACCCTTGAGCTTCAATCATCAAGCTCCTCGTTTCCGTCGAAGAATAGCACTTCGACGCGACCCACAACACTGTCGGCTCCATAGTAATATTTCACTTGATGACCATTAACCTTGAACCGTTGACCCTCGGAGTCTTCTATCTCAACGGATCCAAACTGAGTAACAGCAGTTACTGTGTACGGACCACTCCACCTGGATTTCAGCTTACCAGGAAATAGACGCAGTCGGGCATTGAATAGTAACACCTTCTGCCCGACTTGGAACTCACGAGGTATGATCCTCTTATCGTGCCAACGTTTGGTCTTTTCTTTGTAAATACGCGAGCTATCATAGGCATTCAGACGGAATTCCTCTAACGCATCTAGCTGCAACAACCGTTTCTCACCACACAAGTTAGCATCATAATTAAGTTGGCGGACTGCCCACCAAGCTTTATGTTCTAGCTCAACAGGTAAATGACAGGACTTCCGTACACCAATCGATACGGTGAGGTACCGATAGGTGTCTTAAATGCGGTCCTGTAGGCCCATAAAGTGTCCTCTAGTTTGGCACTCCAATCCTTCCGCGATTTAGACACGACCTTACTTAAAATCTCCTTGAGTTCCCTATTGGAGACTTCAACCTGCCCACTAGTCTGAGGGTGATACCCCAAACCCCTACGATGTTTGACACCATATTTAGACAGTAAGGTCGTTAGCTGCTGGTCCCTAAAATGCATACCCCTATCACTAATGACAACCCTAGGGACGCCAAAACGAGGGAAAATGGTCTTACAAAACAGCTTAATCACGGTCTTAGCATCACAGTTGGGAGTGGCAATCGCTTCTACCCATTTAGACACATAATCTACAGCTGCCAGAATATACCTGTTACCAAGACTCGATGGGAATGGTCCTTGATAATCAATGCCCCAGACATCAAAAAGCTCTACCCATTTCATGTCTCTTAGATATGTTTCCTGTCCGCTGGCAAGCATCACAACTAGCAACAAAAACTTTAGTGTCAGCAAAAAGAGTCGGCCAAAAGAAACCAGACTGTAATACCTTAGCCACGGTGCGCGATGGACCGTGGTGACCTCCACAAGGGGAAGAATGGCAGCCTTCTAGGATAACTTTGATCTCCCACTGTGGAACACAC
Source organism: Heliosperma pusillum (assembly GCA_022085475.1). Taxonomy (NCBI): domain Eukaryota; kingdom Viridiplantae; phylum Streptophyta; class Magnoliopsida; order Caryophyllales; family Caryophyllaceae; genus Heliosperma; species Heliosperma pusillum. The sequence continues at coordinate 9,396 of JAIUZE010009309.1, read as the reverse complement.
CGTCTGAAAAGACCGTCTGCGCATGACTTGAACAAGTATGGATCATCCCAGAAATAATCACGCACATCATGTAGAAACTTCTTCCGCTGCTGATAAGACATGTCAGGTGGCAGCTTCTGGCTGACAATGTGATTGGCATAATCTGCAAACCAAGGTTCAACACCATCGTTAGATTTTATAGAATGGACAGTGCATAAAGTATCATCAGCAAACGAATCATTAATGGGAAGAGAATCCTCTCCCTCCTGTCGCGTCAAACGCGAAAGATGATCCGCTACAACGTTCTCAGCTCCTTTCTTATCCCTGATTTCCAGATCAAATTCCTGGAGAAGGAGTATCCACCTCAGCAATCTGGGTTTAGCTTCTTTCTTGTTTAGAAGGTGTTTTAGCGCTGCATGATCTGTAAAAACAATAACCTTATAACCCAACAGATATGATCTAAATTTATCAAGCGCATAAACTACAGCTAAAAGCTCCTTCTCTGTGGTAGCATATTTCACTTGAGCCTCATCCAGAGTTCGGCTCGCATAGTAAATAGCATTCAAAGCTCTGTCTTTCCGCTGGCCGAGCACCGCTCCTAGTGCGTAATCGCTTGCATCGCACATAATCTCGAACGGCAGCGTCCAATCAGGAGGCTGAATAATGGGTGCAGAGACCAAAGCCTGTTTCAAAGTGTTAAAAGCAGAAAGACAATCATCAGTAAAATCGAAAGGAGCATCTTTTAATAGCAACTGTGTAAGTGGTTTAGTGATTTTAGAGAAGTCCTTGATGAACCGGCGATAAAAACCGGCGTGACCAAGGAAACTCCTCACCCCCTTCACGTTAATAGAAGGGGGTAATTGCTGAATCACTTGCACATTTGCTCTGTCTACCTCAATACCCCTATTTGAAACCAAGTGCCCAAGGACGACTCCCTCATTGACCATGAAATGGCACTTTTCCTAGTTCAGCACCAGATTAACCTCGATACATCGCTGCAAGACTTTGTCAAGGTTAGCTAGACATTTATCAAAATCATTCCCATAGACACTGAAGTCATCCATAAAGACTTCCATGATAGACTCTATATACTCAGAAAATATCCCCATCATGCACCTTTGAAAGGTAGCTGGGGCATTACACAAACCAAAAGGCATTCTGCGATAAGCAAAAACACCCTTGGGGCAAGTAAAAGTGGTCTTTTCCTGATCATCTGGATGAATAGGGATCTGGAAGAACCCTGAGTACCCATCCAGATAACAGAAAAACTCATGAGAAGCTAACCTCTCTATCATCTGATCAATGAAAGGAAGGGGAAAATGATCTTTCTTGGTGGCGGCATTTAACTGCCTATAGTCTATACACATCCGCCACCCGGTTACTAGTCGAGTAGGTATTAATTCATTTTTTTCATTTTTAACAACTGTAGTACCTCCTTTCTTGGGTACGACCTGAACTGGGCTTACCCATTTAGAGTGGCCAACTGAATAAATAATACCTGCATCGAGCAGTTTCATCACCTCGGTCATCACAACCTCCTCCATCCTCGGGTTCAGCTTTCGCTGACCCTGTCTGCAGGGTTTATGACCTTCTTCCAGCTCAATCCTGTGCATACAGACGTCAGGGCTGATGCCCTTGATGTCATCCAGTGAATACCCCATCGCTTTCCTGTTCCTCTTAAGTACAGCCAACAAAGCGGTTAGTTGTTCCTCATTCAGTTTAGAACTGACAATAACTGGAAATTGCTCAGTATTATCAAGAAAAGCATATTTAAGGTGAGTTGGAAGGGGCTTACGCTCGGGGACTTTTACCTCGACGGAACACAAGGCGTGACCCAAGTGTCCCAGCTGTTCTTCCTCCGCATCAGTCAATTCTTCCTCATCAGCAGTATCTCCAAGCAATTTCAGCACTCCGTCATTGTCATCAAAATAATCTGCCCACTCATCTAGCAATGTTAAAGATTCCAACGGATCCTTCATCAAGGAATCCGGCCAGAACTCATAAGTGAACTCATCAATGATATCAACAGAAAAGCAGGCATCCTCTATCATTGGTCTAGATAAAGTGTCAGGTAAACTGAACGAAACCGTATCATCCCCCACGGCTAGAGTTAAACGCCCGTGTTTAACATCTATAATGGCCCCAGCTGTACACAAAAAAAGCCGACCCAAAATAATTTGGGTACGGGTATCCTCAGCAATGTCTAAAACTATGAAGTCAACAGAAATAAAAAACTTGCCCACCTTAACAGGCACGTCTTCTACGACACCTAAGGGTCTCCTAACAGATCTATCGGCCATCTGCAGGGTGATGTTGGTCGTCTTAAGACAACCCATGTTAAGCTTACGACAGATAGAATAAGGCATGACACTTACACTAGCTCCAAGATCACATAGTGCCTTATCTATCACGACATCTCCTATAACACAAGTAATAGAGAAACTACCCGGATCCTTCAGTTTTGGGGGAGACTTGTTCAGGATTAAGCTACTAGACTCTTCCATAAAGGCGACAGTAGCGAAACTCTCAAGTGCCTTCTTACGCGTAACAATATCTTTCATAAATTTGGCGTAAGGAGGTACTTGAGTGATTAGCTCGGCAAAAGGCACAGTTACCTGAATGTTTTTAACCATGTCTACAAACTTGCTGAACTGTTTCTCCGTCTTTGAATCACGCAAACGACCTGGGTATGGGACTCTGACCATCGGAGTCGGGTCCCCAATTTTCTCTTTACTCGGTACCTTCTTAGCAGGGGAAAGTACTTCATCGCACATAATCTCGATTCGTGTGCCTCACGTCTCACATTCGCTCGATCGAGATTTCTGTGCACTCGATCGAGTGATTCCTTCCTCATCATCCTTCGATCGAGTGAAAGGGCTACTCGATCGAAGATCTTCTAACACCGGGCTACTCGATCGAGTATGTTTACTACTCGATCGAGGAATTTCTTCAACTGAATCACTCGATCGAGTAATGTGTCCACTCGATCGAGCAGTATGCTTGACAAAATCCTTCGATCGAATGGTATTCTCATTCGATCGAACCCTTCTCTACACATCTTCAGTTAATTCATCCGAGACATCATCGACCTCGGTATGTGTGCTTTCAGGAATGTGTACAGGACCGTCATAAGCACGACCACTTCTCAGATTTATGGCATTGACTGGGTCTTTGGTTGGAAGTAGTGAATTGCATCTGTCGAGCAGTTTCCGGAGGGTGTCCGCACTAGATTGTTGCTCAAGCTTTTGCGCATTGACACTGGCCTTGAGATCTTCATATTCGGCTTGGGTAATGAGTACCTTGCCTTCATCTACGGGTGGTTGAGATTTTGCAGCGATTAGCTCGGCGTATAACTCGGAAAAAGGACCCCCTTGCTTGAATTTCCTATAAGCAAGAACCCTTGCTGAATCAGCTAAACAAGTAATAGGATCATGTCCCTCATCACCGCATCTACCACAAACCATCTCAATAGCTTGAACTTGGTGTATTTCACCCAAATTCCCCGTTTCTACCACATGAACTTCTTCAACAACAGTGTCCCTCCTTTTCTCCGCTCTAGGATTACCGTAGCTAACAGAATGGATGGCCATATTTTCAATAAGTTGCCACCCTTCATCATCCTCCACATTAGCCTGGAATCTCCCTCGTGCAGCAGCATCCAGAACCATTCTTTGTTCAGAGAGCAACCCATTGTAAAATTGACTGCACAAAAACCATTGCTCGAACCCGTGATGCGGAACTGAGCGAACTAGCTTCTTGAACCTGGCCCATGCTATACTCAAATCTTCAGTAGTAGATTGAGTAAAGTTCGTGATCTGGCGGCGCAGCGCGTTGGTTCGCAGAGGAGGAAAATACCGTCTATAGAATGCTAGAGCTAGCGAACTCCAATCTTTAACCCCAGCAGCCTTCCTATCTAAATCTCTCCACCAATCCTTAGCATCGCCAGTCAAGGAAAAAGGAAAAAGGAATTCCTTTATCTTGTCTTGCGTAACACCAGCAACTACAGGAATGGCGGAGCAATAGTCTGTAAATACCTCTACATGCCTAGCTGGGTCTTCATCTACCATACCCCCGAATAAATTCCGCTCCACTAAACTGTAGTAGGACGGATGTATTGTGAAGGTACCCTCATCAGCAAGAGGGAGGGTAATTCCCTTAGGTAGAGTCTCAGCACTGCGCTCAGAATGACTAGCAATTTTAGGCATCCTGCAGAGAAATTACAGCCGCAGCAGGTTCAAATGGTCCTCTTTTAGGATTTATACCTGCAAAAACTAAACATTAACTCAAATATGAGAACAGCCTCAAGGGATAAGTTCCTTGAGACCAGAGACAAACTAAAGAAAGCTACAAAATTACACCGTCTCCCCGGCAACGGCGCCAAAATTTGATGTCTGTCGTTATACACCAAAAATAAATCCTAAGTCTACTAACTAAGAAGATAGCGGAAGTAGGGTCGATCTCCACAGGGAGGAAACTAATTAACTGTAATCTAAATCTGCAGGTAACAAACTGGGGGTTTTGAAAATTGGTTTTAACTAAACTAAATGAGATTAAATGAAAGAAAAGTAAAAGATAGAAATAAATAAGAAATAAATCAGATAAGAGAGAAATATGCTAGGATTCGGTCTACTGCAGTATCGGCATCTATGGGTCAACTAAGTCAGTCAATCTATCAATGAGAAAGGCAATGGTTTTCCCTCTCGGTCTCAAACCACCCTAGGGATTTTCCTAATTAACTCTCGTTCTCTTAGGAGTCACCTATCAATTCTAAGCAAGCCTTCCCTTCCAATCTCTCGATCCAGGTCGGGGTTAACTATCTAGCCTAGTCTCCTGCGTATACTCATTCGAGTAAACCTCAATTAAATTGCAAAGATCGATTCTCATATTCAAGACTAACCAAACTAATCTATCCTAACATGCCTTTACTACAGTTTCCCTCATCCCAACATACAAGAGAATTAGCTACTCATGCTACTAACTATGCTAACAAAGACGATTGAACATATGATATTAAACATAATGAAATCGTAATTAATAAGCATGAATAATAACAAAGCAGCAATTAAGTAGAGTAAGTAGTAATTAAGACTGAGGTAAAGGTAAGAGTAAAAGAGAGAAATCGTTTACAATCTTAGCAATCCGGCGTAAAGAACAATCCACGTCGAATAAACCCGAATGAAAACTCAAGATTAAAAGTTCAGAAACTAAAGAAAAAATTAATGTCTTCTAATTACTGAATAATAAGTGCTAATTCTAATGACGTAAATAAGAGTCATATATAGTGTCTAACACGACTCTTAACCTAATTAACCTAACGGACTTAAAGCCCGTGATAGAATCTACTCGATCGAGGGGAATAGCCACTCGATCGAGGCTTTTATTCATGGAAATCAGTCGATCGAGCACTTGAGCTACTCGATCGACCAACAGGTAAGCTGCTTCTACTCGATCGATCAAAGGAGGTAGCTCGATCGAGCACTTCTGGCTTCAACTTACCTCGATCGAATGGTAAACTCCTCGATCGAGGTCTTCTGGCATAGTATGTGGTGTGAGTCATGACTTGGGCTTGATTATGAACGGTTTCACGCTTCCCCATGCAAGAGTTCCTGTCCCGATCTTTCCATTCTCCTAAATGCATGCAAAATGGACTGCTTTGGCTCGGTTTCTGCTACTACACAGCTTGTCCCTACAAAATGGTAATGAAAGTACAAAGTAGCCAAATAGGGGCATATGGCGATATAATATCACCTAAATGACATAGAAATGCGTGCATAAATGGACTAGAAAGTCTATATAAAATACACGCATCAAACTTCCCCAAACCAAACCTTTGCTTGTCCTCAAGCAACCTAAATGCAGCTATATGGAACAAAATAAACCTAGGGGAATGGAGCAAGTCTCAGAGCTAGCTACAAGTCAATGTTAAACAGTTTAATGCACTCGATCAATCATTACAAAGCTTAATACGAAAGTGAACGAATTCATACAATCTTGGAAATAAATTAGACTTTCAACCTTGCAAGACTCAACCAAATTCGGACTCTCACGGGTCACTCTTCTCTCAACAAGCAAATGGTAAGTAAGTATGTATAAGAAAGAGAGAAGAAAATATAGTCACTCACCTAGACTACGACCGACACAACATGCATTGCTAACTAACATGAAAGATGATTCAAACACCGTACACACGCATAACCACCGTTCAAGGACAATCACGTGCCGAACATTTGCAAAAGTATGGATATGTGAGGCTAATTGGTAAGAAGGGGCAAAATAATTAATGGAAATGTGAGGGTAAATAGCCAAGCTAGTTCCTAACAAGACCGCAATAGAACTCGTTCCATTCTTCCAACAATCAAAAATTAAGCTCGATGCCTTACCAAATCTAGGCATAAACAACACAAATCCCAAATAACACCTCAACAAGATAATGATACGCATAGGAGGTGTAGAAAACAATAACTTCAGCCAATCATTTTTCCACAAAATATTCTTTCATTTTTTTCTTTCTTTTCTTTTTCTTTTTCTTTTTCTTTTGGCTGACTGAGGAAAAACCTCTCGATCGAGTGGATTAAATCACTCGATCGAGGCAATAAAGCACAGAAACTGATCGATCGAGCTAAACCAACTGCTCGATCGAGGCACAACTAACACCTCTCTTCTTTTTCTCACAAGAAACCCACTCCAATCAATGAAAACGAGCCAAAATTGACACAACGGTAGAATATACCTCGACTACTAAACTAGCTCGGCAAAGGTAGGCTTAGTTTGGAATGTAGTTAAGGGCAACAGGCAGATATGGCTTTATGTGGAGTTAATGGGGTAAAATGAGGAAAAGGGAGATGCAAAAATTCTCAAAACACGTAATACCGACCACAAACCCAATGCGTGCAGGCAATAAGAAATCAAAATTCATATACAAGCAAATGACACGAGGTGTGGGGAGTAACTACTCTCATTCCTAGATGAACTGGTCATGGATGTCACCAGTTATAGGCTCTAAAATCTCAGAATATAAGTAGTTTGCCAAAAAGTTCAGTCAAGTCTAATAACAAAATTTAAATTCCAAGACAAAATTCAATAGTTCACTACTTCGATTTTACTAAGTAAATCAAGAAAGGTGCAAGGAATAGCATAAAATAGACTTGTAGTGCGATTTCATCATGAACAAGACTCCAATCCGACTCAACTATATGCAAAAATAAACGTGATATTTTTGATTTTTTCAAATTTTTTCTAATTAACATGAATGTAAACGTGAATGCAATACAAATGCAAATGCAGACGCAAAAGGATGTAAAACACTTCCCCAAACCAAAACAGACAATGTCCTCATTGGCTAAAGCACAAGAGCATAGACGGGAAAGGGAAAAACAACCTTATTCATGCTCCTAAGGAATGAAATATATAAAGAATGGAAAAAACTAAAGGAACAGAAACAGCTCACAAAACAGAGGCTTCCCCAAACCAGCATCAAACTGTGGGTCGATCGAGTAGAAATTCTACTCGATCGAGCAACTTTTCCAGGTAAAACAGCTCGATCGAGTGGCTTGCTTTACTCGATCGAGTACTTCATAATTTCACAGCCCACGACTTTGAACAGTTGATATCCGCTTCCATTCTTGCAAAACGATGCCAACCAAAAACCAGAAAATACCAAAAATTGTCCAATAAGAAATATAAATTGTCTATCTAAACTACGGATTATCACGCGACAGTCTAAATGTCTAATTGAAAACGCAATAAATTGTTTTTACAAGTTGCACGGGGTTGCAGGCCCGGCTACCAACCAAATAGTTTCATGAGAAGGCCACCGTTTGGCCTTTGACTTGCGGAAGTACCCTCAGCTGCGGTAAGTTCCGTCTTCTTCCTCCACACGTACAATGGTTTATTGGAGCCTAGCTCCACCTCAGAATCACTTGCGTACATGCGGGCTCCTTTGTCCTTCTTGGACTTCTTCTTCTTTACGTCGTCACGCGAACCTGGTTTTTCCTTTTCCAGCTCCAATGCTACTGATTTGCTACCTGTAATGGAACACACAATGGCATGCTCCTCCAATTCGCTCCCAAGCGGGGGCGGAGGTGTTACGGTAGCAATGGGGTTATCACAGATAGGAGCTATAGGTTCGATAGGAACCGAAGCTTTGTCATGCGTGAATAAATCATGTGCGATATCAGATAAAGGAAGCGCGTAGCATGGTGACACAAGCATAGGACCCTTACTAACATGAGACTGCGTGAACACTAAATTCTCCCCCCCTATTTGAAAAGTCAGAGTCTGTAGTCCCACATCAATAACCGCTTGCGCAGTATGCAAGAACGGTCTTCCCAAAATGATGGGAGTGTGAGAATCCTCAGGTATATCTAGAACTATGAAATCGACCGGGATAAAGAATTTTCCTATTTGCACAGGAACATCCTCTATGATTTGAAACGGGAGAGTATGTGAAAAAGCCACCAGACACGAAGCCGACACGCGAGCTCAAGACAAGACACAAACTCAAGACAAGACTCAACATCAAAACAACAACATACATTCAGACAACACCATGACAAGCTATGACAATGTTCTATTCAGTCCAAGCCACAAACACTTCAAGCCTGCTAAGACAACACCACCACAACCAGAACAAAGCCTAGCCATCCACTTCCCAAGACTAGGCCACAACAAAGCTCAGCCAACAGCCCAACAAACCCAACACAACAAAAACAGCCCCAGCCAAAAACAGCCTATCACAGCCTTTCTAAACAAGGTCCATGGGGCCCCACACAATCAAACAAGCCTAACCAACCCCCAAACCTATGTCTTGGGAAGGTCCCCTACAACGTTCCCCAGGACTTCCCTCCCAAGAAACAAACACACAAAGAGTTAGCTTAGGGACAACTTCAGACTGTCCAGATTTCAGCCTTTTTGCAGTAGTTAACATGTCACTATCAAACTTTCCTTTTATGATCAAACCAACTCGAGGGCCTTTTAGAGGGACCTTTGGCATCCATCCCACTTCAGTTGAGCTCAAGAATCAAGCTCAGAAGTCCACCCCTCCACCAGTTTCAACCCCAACAAACCCATTCAGGCAGATTGTCCCATTAGAATTACTTTTCTGCTTTATCTACTTTATGTCAGTTTCTTGCAAGTTTGTAGCTGTTATTTTGTTTCATGTTGTAAGCCTTTGTGGCCCTAGATATCTCCTAACGTCTGAGTTGTATCCTTGTTGCCTATATAAGGCCGTTACCTAATGAAATGCAAATCAGATTTGAAGTAAAACATAAAACTGAAACCTTGTTTCTGTTGCATCTCTTGGCTGTGTGCTTGAGACAACTTCCTTTGCTTTGTGCTTGGAAGTGAGCTTGGGTCCTTAGCTGTATGCTGGGATCAAGGTTCAACCCTCAACCATTGGCTTTGTGCTTTGGTTAAGGT
>JAIUZE010009308.1:0-11781 GCA_022085475.1 Heliosperma pusillum | reverse complement strand
GTGTAAGAATAGAGGCAGAGGTAAGTCTATTTTTCAGTTCATAAATTGCTTTCTCGCAACTTTCATCCCATACAAATTTGGTGCTTTTCTGATGAGATTTGTAAGTGGTTGGGTTATTTTTGAAAAATCCTTCACAAAACGACGATAATATCCTGCTAATCCCAAAAAACTACGTACTTCCGCTACATTTTTTAGTACATGCCATTTGGTGATTGCCTCAATCTTTTGAGGGTCCACTTGTACTCCTTTTTCTGATATAACATGACCTAAGAAACTTATTTCTTTTAACCAAAATGCACATTTCTCAAATTTGGCATACAACTGATTTTCCCGTAAGGTTTCCAAAACTACCCTTAAGTGGTGAAAATGTTCTTTGTCATCTTTAGAATATATTAAAATGTCATCAATAAAAATAATGACAACTTTGTCCAAATAAGGTCTAAAAACTCTATTCATAAGGTCCATAAAAACTGCAGGAGCATTGGTGAGTCCAAAAGGCATAACCTTAAACTCGTAATGTCCATAACGTGTTCTAAAGGCTATTTTAGGGATGTCATCTGGTTTCATCCTTAATTGGTGATACCCAGAACGAAGATCTATTTTTGAGTAAATAGCACATCCTTCTAATTGATCAAAAAGATCGTCTATCCGAGGTATAGGATACTTATTTTTTATAGTGACCTTATTAAGCTCTCGATAATCTATACATAAACGCAAATTTCCATCTTTCTTTTTAACAAAAAGCACTGGTGCTCCCCAAGGTGATGTACTAGGTTTTATGTACCCTTTTTCTAATAGTTCATCTAGTTGAGTTTTCAATTCCTTTAATTCAGCAGGTGCCATTCTATAAGGAGATTTGGAAATGGGTGCACAACCTGGCATTAGTTCAATTGTAAAATCTACTTCTCTATATGGTGGCATTCCTGGAATTTCTTCAGGAAAAACATCTAGAAATTCATTGACTACCGGAATACTGGTTAGATTTGGTTTTGCCTCTAAATTGCTACATACATCACATAAGTATCCCTTACATCCTTGTCGTAATAATTTAAGGGCTTTTAAAAAAGATATAATCCTATTGTTGCAGTTGGTTTTGTGGCTCTGAAATAGTATCTCATTCCCATTCGGTTTTGTAATAGTTAATGATTTCTCATGACAATTTACCATTACATGGTTCTTACTAAGCCAATCCATTCCTAATACAACATCAAAATCTTGTAGATCAAACTGGACTAGATCGGCTAGGAAGCAATTTGCTTCTATGGTCAAAACACAGTCTTTATACCAAATAGGGCATGAAATGTTCTCCCCGGTAGGTAATCCAACTGAAAGTGTTAATTTGTGATTCTGAGGTGACAGTTTCAACTTTTCACTTAAAGATCGAGATATAAATGAATTGGATGCCCCAGTATCAAATGAAACATTAACGGGATTAGAGTTAAGAAAAACGTTACCCGTAACCACGTCTTCTGAAGTCTCCATTTCCTGGGAGTTCATCACAAACACACGCCCCCGAGTTGGTCCTTGTGTTTTAGGCTGAGGTGCCGATATTTTTGTAGCAGTAGTGGAGTTAGGCATAGGGGTACTTCTCGAGACAGTCGAACGAGTCATTGGACAATTATTTTTCATATGGTTTGGACTTCCGCACATATAACATCGCGGCCTAAAAAATCTACATTGGGAGGTCGGATGATTAGTACGACCACACATTGAGCACGGTGGGGTTAGGTTCCTTTCATGTGACGGGTTAAAAGGGTTCTTTCCAAATCCTAAGTTGGGTTGTTTATACGAGTTTCCCCCGGTAATATTATTTCTTTCAAACTTCCTTTTAATTCCAGATGGTGTATCATTTCTCTCTTTCATTATCCTTTCCGCATTAGTGGCTTTATCATACATTTCTTGATAATTCAAACAAGTGTGTAGACAATCGATCTCGAAGATTCCAATTTAGCCCTCTTTCAAAACGGTTCATTCTTAATTCTTCTGTTCCCACCATGTGTTGAGCAAATCGAGATAATTCCATGAATTTTGAGGCATACAAGGTAACAGACATTGATCCTTGTTCCAAGTTGTTAAATTCTTCCTCTTTCTGTCTCCTAAGAGAGGGAGGGTAAAATTTTGATCGCATGAGCTCCTTAAACTGAATCCATCCAAATCCGTGTTCCTCTCTTCTGTCCTTAACAATTTCCCACCATAAATCGGCTTGCCCTTCCAAGTAATAGATAGCAAAACCTACCCTCCATTTTTCAGGGCACTGTATAGCATCAAAAAGTTTATCCAGTCCTCTTACCCATTTTTCAAACTCTACAGGGTCTGGTTTTCCATCGTAGGGCTTTGGGTTATAACTTGCCATTTTCTTAAAATATTTAACACTTTCTTCTTGATTATTAGGAAGATTATTCCTCAATGCTTCGGCCATCATTTCAGCGAAGTTTCTTGCATCAGATTGATTATTAGGAGCAGGTTGGTTAACATCGATGTTATTAGGAAAAGACATCCTATAAAAATAAAATACACATGGATTAGAAACTTAATGCGATTTTATTTATTAACAGGCGCACTATATTTACATACACTACATATATGTATATATTACACCCAAACATATAAAACAGTCTAATTTTACATACATCCGCAAACTACTAGAACAACCCTAGATAGATTACAAGTCTCAAAATTGGGCGTCTAACTACCATAATATGTACATACAACCATAGTTAACTTATATTAGTCTTAGCCTAATACATATGTTATTTTCTACTTCACTGCTTGTAACAAGGGATAATAAAGCCACAATTAGACCCCCCCTTTCATGTCTAGGTGTTGGATTACGGCTTGGTTGGAGTGTCATTTCCGTCCTCATATATTATGGTACTAGTAGCACTGTCCTCCATATTCCCGTCACTAGAAACATTATCGTTCTTAGCAGGTGAGTTGTTATTCTGGTGGTTGTTCTCATGATTAATTTCACCATCGACTTCGTCATCAGGAATATACACCACATGGTCTCTTTCAAAAGTGAAAAGTTCCCATGCTATGTCCTCAAAGGTTGGGATCCACCGATCATAAAATGCACCTCTGTGAAGATACTTGGAATGATTGGGAACCCCATTTACTAACAAATCATAATACCGTTCCTTAAAGGTTCTCCACGGTACTATGTCAGGCAAGGTTTTGATCAGGGCATGAGCTAAGAACGGTTCATTCATACGGTATGCTGGAAACAAGACATTATGATTCCTTAAAGCATTTCTGAGACGATCTATATGTTCCACGACCTTTTCATCCGGATTCATTACCAAATCGTACGGGTGAGGTACTGCCATTATATCTAAAACAAAAAGACATTAACCACATTAGTAATCTTATACTCATAAGTTAATAATGGATATTAATGACATAAGAAAAATTTTAAAAAAATAAAGAATACAAAAAAATATATATCTCATAGCAATACTATGATTATTACTACCCTCCTAACAATTTACCCCTCTCTCATTCATTTTTTTTCTACTAAATTTTTTTTTATAACCAGGCTCTGATACCATTTTGTAACGCCACGAAAATATAATATAAAGTAAATAAAGAGAAAAATATGTATATAACAAACTATACGTTTTTATTTCATATAAAAAAAACTTGAAAACAGATTTATTACAAGGCGTCACAGCCGTATTTCCTGTACTGGAAATACAAGGTTATAACATTTTCTTAGCAACCTTTACCTTACATATTATTTATTCTCTATATATTAATTTCTATAGTGAAACTCACTCCCGCGGTTCCCCAGTATAGAAACCTGAAAAAATAAACAATAATAAAATCAGTCAACACTGACTGAATATGATTTCAGTTACCTTCAGCGGTCCTAAATAAATACTTCTCATATATTTATTACCATTATCAGTTAACTGTAAATTTGGAATACCCCTGTCATTTTATCATAACATTTAAAATATTAACTACCGGTCTACCATTACTGAAGTGAGACACATTACGGAGTAAAACTCCCCTGGGCTAAGCCCTTCTCCATTTACACAGGACCATATAACTATTTATGTAACCCCCTGACACTTTCACCAGTAATAACCAGAACCGCAGTTCTCATATCATGGAGCTGTGCTCTCTTCCATGTACACAGGTTAAACTTGTAATGTCACCCCTCTCCCGTAATCGTATTCCGAATGGTACAATTGGCCAAATGTACATTATATGAAAAACGGGCATATCAACACTATAGTATAATGGACATTAAGATAGCATGTGAGCAGTAAAATAACAATAATATGAAACTTACACTCCTTATTTTTATAAACAATTACTTATAATGTCATCGAAAATTATTAATTTCTACGCTAAAGGGTCCCAAAGCCATACCTTTACTAATTATCTAGGTAACTATGGGTGAATAATAATTTGGAAGGTATCCGATTGTTGTTTAGTATGTCTATAGTTTTGTGTTGGTGTCTTTAATCTTGGTGAGGGGTAGTGGCTATTTATAGGCTACCAAAGTCGGCTAACACTTAAGGTAAGTATCATATTTAGAACTTATCTTCTTAAGTGCTTAATGGATAAGTTTTGTTTTTACTTATCCTTGCCAACACCCCTCCCTTATCACAATAGTAAATATCCTCTACAATACATTATTATAATAATAATGATAATAGTTATAATTTGTGATATAGGAATTGAGTTACACTATGCATAATGTATTATGTCCTTGTATTTTATTATATGTTGTATAACACTCCCTCCGTTCCAATCAATAGTTATATTTGTTTCAAAAATTCCCTTAAAAAGTTAAATAAATAACTATCTATTAGGGCGGAGGTAATATATATATAAATATAGTTTTTATTGGGTTATTATAATAGGTGAGTAAAATGAATACAAACTGTACAAAAATCCCCCTTTTTGAAATTTTTTTTATAGGAAACAGAAATACCTAGGAATTAATCAAAGTAAAATTATGAAAAAAAGAAAATTGAGTTTGTGAAAATTGTCATTTATTTTGTAATTTGTATAGAGACTATGGAATATCAAAAAGGAAATTGTGTTAAAGTATGAATTGAAATTAAATGAGGGAGGAAGTAAAGAAAAGATTGCGTTAATAACAGAAGATTACATCCCTTAATTAAGGTTAAGAAGATAGCAGAATAATTCGTATTGCTTTTTTTGTTTTGTTTCCTGTTTTAGTCAATAGGTTAAGTTGGGCGGGAAAATTTTGAACATGAGCAGGACACGTGTACAGTGATTCTTCTTTTATACAGTAGTTATTATATAGATAAGCAAAAAACAAATGAAATTGATGTGTATGAGATAAATTTACAAGGATAACATTAATTTTATAATTTAATAAAATTAAGCAACTAAACAATTTTAGTGACCATGTTACATTAGTACCTATGCCACGTGACAATGGTCATCCTTTATAAATCAAGATATAAACTAAAATTAAGTTTTGTTGATAAAAATCACAATAAATAAAACTGTAAGTGTCACAAATTCTAAAATTATGAAGCAAAATATGAAAAATAGAGAAACATAAAAAATAAAAAATAAAAACTTCATAAGTACCGTATCTAAATAATTTTCAACCATAAAACCATAAGGGTTTTTATTAAAACTAAAATGAAAAAAAACAGTCGATTATATTAAGTTCTAACAACATGTTTTAACGTATAATATAAAAATATAATATTATTTTTTACCTTTTCTGTTTTTTTTCCATATATACCATGTTCTTAAAAAACCATGCAATTGCATGAGTTCTAAACTAGTACTTGATTAAGGAAAGATTAACAAAGTTTAAAGGTAATAGATGAGACTTCTAGATCTAAGGTTTCGTACCCACAAGGTTTTCTAACAAATAGGCGTCTTCACGAAAGAATCTGAAAACGCGCATGAGGTACTAAAAGCGTCGTGCCTAAATGAGAAATGAAGCAAAAAATTAACATTAGGTCCGCCCAACCGGTTGGTCGGTTGAGTGCCTTTCGATGCTTTTCTTGGCCTTTTGGGAGGATGTCAGGCGCTGAAAGCCGGCTTGCCAGTAGCCGGTGGGCCGACTGACCGACTGAGACCATATCTCAGCTCATTTGTCCATCTCATGCTCTCAGCTCGCGTCGTTCTCCCTTTTCCGAGTATAAGTTTCCACTTTGTCGACTAGGTACCTGAAAGATTCAATAAAAAAGTGCTAGAAGTAAAATAACCGGATCGGAAAAGTCGGTATGAAAGACACTTTAAATACGTAAAATGCAACTCGGGTAAGGGGAAATGATATGTGCCTTTTATATGAGTTTATTCTACTATTTTGGCACGCATTTCTATGCATGCATTTTAGATGGTATTTCGTTGCTATATTGAAGTTTCGTAGGAACACTAATTTCTCTATGATAGAGGAAGTTGCTTCCCTAGTCCCCTAGGTATAAGTGGGAATTCCGTGGAATCACTTCCCATATTTCAACCAAACAACCTTATTTTTAATAATGTTCATGTCCATACCAACAAACTTATTCTTTTATGGAATCATGGGATAGAAGTTTGGAATGAGATTAAGTTTAAGGATCTCGATAATCATGGTACTCAGCTAAAAACATTTTAGTAGTAAGAAACAAATTAGTTGGGAGAAACCTATAATTGGTTTTATAAAGCTAAATTCTGAATCATCAAAAGTAGCCGGGATGTCCCGGAAGCTGCTTTAGGTTACTCCTTAAGAGATCTTAATGGTAAAGTCATCTTGTTATGAGCTAAGAATTGTGGATCTAGTTATATAAGCTTTTCCATTAAAAGAATGCATTGTGGATCTAGTTATATAAGCTACAAAATCTCTAGGATTTTCAAAAATGATAATGAAGGTGATCTATCTGTTATCAACCACTTCAGAGTACATGACAAATTTCTTGGGAAATTTCAACATTATTTTTAGACTTACATTTTTAAACATTGTTTTAGTGAGGCCAAAAAGGTTGTTGACTTCAACTTACCACGCTCGTGTCCAACTCCTTTGAGATGATTTGAATTTGAAAGTCAATGACTTCAACTTATCTTCGGATAAAATGAGTTGGTCCAATTTTAGAGAATTAATCTAGCTTTCTAAATTTCTCAAAAAAAAAAGTACAAAACCAAACAACTTTATTATCCCATTTCACCTTGATTACAAAATCATATGAATTGTTATTTCGTGTAAACTACAAATTCTATTGCGAACCAAACCCGACCCTAATTATATACTTCTCCCTTGCCTGTTGCCACTTACTTCCCAAACGGATACGAATAAATCCGAAATCCTCACACACAAATACAGCTGCTGTAGCGTGAACTGCAAAAGCGTGAAGACATTTAGGCAGTCGTAAAGGTCCTAGTTTCGGCCTGTTTGATCATGCCCGTCAGCTGTTCGACTAAATGTCCCAATGAAAACTGAAACCTGAAACCTGAAACCTGAAACCTGAAACCTGAAACCTGCAACTGTATTTCTCAACGACACTGATTCACCCTGATTTCTGCACCCTGTAGAGTCCTAACATGGCTTTCGTAACAACGCGAACTTTAAGAGCTCATCATCATCATCGTTCTCGCCGTCTAATTTGGCATTCGATTCTCCACATCTCAACCATTTCTATGGATGATTTCCTACAGTCAGTTGAGGAATCAGTCAAAGTAGCCGTTGCCAACAGAACATTTGAACAAATTCCTGACATCCTTAAACCCTTTGAAAAATCTTGCAGGAACCAAAACCCCTTTGCATTCCTGTCCTCTTTCGATACAATCGATAGAACCCGAGTAATTGATGATATGTTGCAATCTTTCATGCCTCTTAAACCCCATACGCGTCTAAAACTTACATATCACTATCTTCTGCTTCACACTCTTCAGACTTCAAAACCTTTCCCTATTGCACTTGCAGTCTTACAACGTACTCTTCGTTCGGGTTGTTCTCCTATTCCTCAGACTCATCTTTTGCTTTCCAGAGCTTGGATTGATCATCGACGTGAATGTTACTCAGTGCCCGACATTTTGCTAGACATGAACTCAATTGGGTACCGTCCTGACTGTGGAACATGTAACTTCATTATCAAGTCTCTTTGTAATGTTGATGAGTTAGAGGAAGCGATTGAGGTTCTAAAAGGAATGCTTGGGGCTAAGTGTCTTCCTGACGTCGATAGTTATAGTTTTGTCATAGCTGCATTCTGTCAGATTAGAAAGACCGACAAAGCTATCACATTAATGAAGGAAATGGTAGGGAAGATGGAATTGTCGCCTAGGCAAGGAACGTTGGTGCAACTAGCAGCAGCTTTTCGAGCAAACAAGGAGATATGGCGGGCGACTGAGATGATCGAGTTCTTAGAGAGAAAGGGCTCTCATGTTGGGTTTGAAAGCTATGAGCTTGTGGTTGAAGGTTGCTTGGAGTGTAAGGAGTTTATTTTAGCAGGAAAGATGGCGATGATGATGACTGATAAAGGGTTTATACCGTATATTAAGGTCAGGCAGAAGGTAGTTTCGGGGTTGGCTTCAGTTGGTGAGTGGCAGTTAGCATGCTCTGTGAGGCTCAGATTTGCAGAATTAAACTCTTAGTTCAGCAGATCTAAATGCAAAAGAAGAAATGAGGGAGGCTGTTAACAAGAACAATTCATGCTTCGTGAGTGTCTCTGAAATTTCTCCTTAATCAAACTATTTTCATGTGAAATGTGTTTCAAGTCTAGCGGTTTGCTAGGTTTTCCATTGCTTCTTTATCTTGTATCCATATTGTTATGTTAGTTAATATTGTGACTAATGATTAATAAGGCATTTAAGATAAATAAGCTGTGATGTTTGTAATATTCAAACAGTAAAGCGAGCTTTGATTAGATCATTGAGCTTGTCTTCCGAGCAGATGATTGAGCTTGTCTTCTGACCTAGTTAGTATCGTCAAAATGTTAAAACAGTTCGCTGATCTCCTTTGTCTCCTGTTTTCCACGTGCAATTAAGGAGTGATTTGGTATTTTTTTTGTAACCTTCTTAAGTTTTTGATAGTTTTACATTCCTTATCCTCATCCCTGTCATTTCCTCATGCTACGTTTAGTGATTCATTATCTATGGTTTCTGTTGTCGTGAAACCTAGATTTGGCTGGTATTTGAAGGTTTCTGTCGAGGTTTTACACTGTCTTGTGATGGAGATTGCTAGTATGTTGTCCGTAACTTTTCTAAAACATGAAAACATGAGCTCCATTGAACATATAGAGGTGCCCCCCCGCCTCCCCCCCCCCCCAAAAAAAAACGGAATGTATCTTTAGGTTGCCACAAATTCTCATTTATGACAGTCGTAAATTACGTGGATATAAATGTGACCATTTTCTGATAAAAAGTGACAATTGAAGTGACCACTAAAATGGTCACTTTTTAATAATAAACTAGTGGTCACTTTTTATCAGAAAGTAATCACATTTTATCATAAAACTGTCACTTTTCCTCTGTCGTATTTTACGACTGTTGCAAGAGAGACCAACTGGTTGTTGCCACTACTCAGTAGTCCACAGAAAATTACTTGGTAGATAAACCAACAAAGGATTATATGTTGTTTACTGCTTTATTTATACTGCTTTAGTTTATATCATGATCTATTTACAGAGTGTGGCTTTAAGTCATTAGGTTATGTTATGTACCAGTTTTGAAGTTCTAACTAGTTGAATCTTTTATCGAGTTTTTCCACTGGCTTTCCACTGGCGACTTAAAAAGGGTAACTGGCATCCATAGCTATTCCACAAAGACCAGTTTTTCGTTTTGTATCACGTCTCATTCTTACATAGCCATGTTCTCCCCAACCAGCACCCCACGAGTTCTTCACGTGCCAGTACTTCTTGCCTCTTTTTAGTCCATACCCAACAATAGTTACACCATGATTTAGATTTGTCCCACACAAGCCGTCAAATATACCCCCTTTGTATAGCTGAAATGCAGATCCGGCAGCATCAATAGCAACAGCTACCGGCTGCTTGGCAACTGCGGCTTGTAACCTTTTTTCATTATCATTAGTTACCGACTTATAACCTGTTATTTTAGCAGCGTGATTGTTCACTTTGGCTTTGTTACATTTGCCATTTCTTCCTTTGTATGGATAGTTTCTCTCTGTGGCAATACCGTTATTTCTTCTAATGTATTGAAAAGCTTGTTTCATGAAGCCCCCATCGCAGCCTTTATTTTGGCGGCGATCACAGTCTAAAAGTTCTTGCTCTGATAAAGAAACCAGTTTTCCATTTTTAATCTTGTGGAAGCCTTCAATTGCTGCAACTGCAGAGAAAGCCCAACAGCCTCCTGTAAAACCCCAGGTCTTATAATTAGCTTTCCATATGTTCAGTTGAAATCATTACATTTGAATATGGCACAATATTCTAAATTGTGGAATGTAGGATAAGTGAAAATGGTGTAAATTGCCATATATTTAGGCAAGCGGATGAGGAATATAGTGACCACGCTTTGTAAGGCTATTTTGTGCTTTCCAAAGTAAGTGATTTCGATCCATAAAAGGAAATATAGTACGTAATTGAACGAAATGGGAAATGTAGTGAATCAACTCAATGGAGTGAGCAATGGTCTTTCGTAGACATTGGTAGAAAAACACCTCTTTAAACACCAAGGTTGGTTTTGATGATTTTAAGAATGATGCACTATTTGAAATTATTTATGAATATAACAGCATAATATTTCCAGTGGTTGTGTGTTTCCCATGAAGCTCCCAGTCGGCATTGTTTTCTGACCAACTTTCTTCCAACCCCAAATGATGGCGAGAATTATTCGTGCTGTCGACTTGAATGCAGGGTATCAATTAGTGTTAGGCATGAATCTTTGTTACTCAAACTTGGCCCCCTCCCCCCTTTTCCCTCCCCGCTATCCCCTTCCCACCTACATTTGTATCTAAACAAAGCCTTAATCTCAAAAGTGGTGTTGTGTTGGCACACAATATGCAGCCTAAATGAAGTGCCGAAGTAACATAGGCACAAAGCTAAGATTAAATGGATCTTATAAGCCTAAAAGATAAGACAAAAAGAAAGTGTGAGCACTCTTGTATTGCGAAAGAGCAGAGAAATTACCACATAACCCTTGGTCCTTGACTGGAGTAACTGCACCTTTCTTTCTCCAGTCAACAACTTTCGGCAAAGCATGGTAGGTTGTATTGTCTATAGCATGGTTTTCGCTTGGTCCTATTCCTGTCAGTCGACCCATGAAAACCGATTTGAACTCCTCATTTGTCATATCTGCAAACCTGTTGTCCACAAGCTTATAGGAAAAGTTCTGTGAGTTGATATAATCTATGTACTGGACATTGGCTTGATAGACTTGAAAGTGATTTTCCCATTCTTTTATGTCCTTATATTGCTTTTTATTATCCACCATCCACTTTCGGTACCTCATCTCCATTAGTGTTGAGTTGTAGGATGTTGTCCGATTGGGTATATCAGCATCTGTATTTGAAGTAACCCACAAGATACAGGTTAGTAGAAAAAATGAACAAATGATCATGTGAGGTGGTCGTGTTATCATTGTGGCTCGGGTGATTTTATTTTCTAAAATGGCTATGTATATCTTGTACTCTTTCTTGTGTTTCTTCGAAAGTGCTGGTTTACTGGACTGGTTTGGTGCTGTCACTTGACAGCAACTTGGTTTCTCTCTAAAGAAAATCACTTAATAAAGGACAGTTTCCGGGGAGGGTAGGGAACACTCTAGTCATTCTCCTGCCACACGCTGTGAAAGCAGCCGGGATTGTATTAATAGAGATTAAAATTCATGCCTTATTGCATACTACTATGA
>JAIUZE010009306.1:0-30205 GCA_022085475.1 Heliosperma pusillum | reverse complement strand
AGTGTCTACCCGACCTCTTAGGTTCCAAAGGAATATTAACCGCAGCCGATGATGAAGGAACAGTTTCCTCCATTGGTTGCTCGGTTGTTGGTTCTTGAATCTCGATGTTCGGTAGGCGAGTAAAAGTAATGACCAAACATCCCTTTTGGATAATCAATAAAGTATGTCTTGACCGATCGTGGGCCGAGCTTATCGTCAGGTTCCCACTTGACATAAGCCTCGCAGCCCCAAACCCGAATAAAGGACATGTTAGGGACCGTTCCCTTCCATAATTCATATGGAGTCTTGTCTACAGCTTTAGACGGACTTCGGTTAAGTATTAGAGCAGCTGACAAAAGAGCATAACCCCACAATGAATCAGGTACAACCGTGTGACTCATCATGGATCGAACCATATCAAGTAATGTTCGATTTCTCCGTTCGGACACACCATTCAATTGTGGTGTTCTAGGTGGAGTTAACTGTAGTACTACACCACAGTCTTTAAGGTGTCGATCAAACTCCTTCGAAAGATATTCGCCACCACGATCCGAACGTAGTGCTTTAATCTTTCTATCCAGTTGGTTTTCAACCTTATTCTGGAATTCTTTGAACTTGTCAAGGACTCACTTTTAGCTCATAAGGGAGACATATCGCTATCTACTCAAATCGTCCGTGTGAAAGTGATAAATATCTATAGCCATCTCTGAGCGTTGATTGACATAGGTCCACACACATCAGTATGTATGAGTATAATAGGTCAGCAGCGCGCACTCCAACACCTTTGAAGGAAATTCGAGTCATTTTGCCTATGGGACATGATTCACACGTGCCAAAAGATTCATAGTCAAATGGGGAGATAGTCCCATTATCAATGAGCTTCTTCACGCGTTTTTCATTTATGTGTCCCATACGGCAATGCCATAAATAGGTTTGATCTTTGTCACCAACCTTTGCTTTCTTACTACTCACATGCAATATATCTGTGGTTTGATCTAAAACATAAATCACATTCATGGAAACTGCTTTACCATAAATCATTTCGTTTAAAGAGAAAATACAGCTATTATCCTTTATTACAAACGAAAATCCGTCCTTATCAAGTACGGAGACTGAAATAATGTTCTTAGATAAACTGGGTACATAGTAACAGTTATTCAGAAATAACTCAAATCCACTCGGAAGTTGGATTACATATGTTCCCACTGAAACGGCAGCTACTCTCGCTCCATTCCCCACTCGCAGGTCCACATCACCCCTTGCGAGAGTTGTGATGTTTCTTAGGCCCTGCAAATGATTGCACAGATGAGAACCACAACCAGTATCTAATACCCAAGTTCCGAAACTTGCATGGTTGATCTCAATCATATGAATAAAAGAAGAAGACATACCACCAGGAGAGACGCGGCCTGCTTTAATGTCCTCACGGTACACGGGGCAGTTCCTCCTCCAATGCCCAAACTTGTGGCAATGGTGGCACTCCACGTTACCTTAATCGCTCTTTGTCTTGCCTTGTGAGCTACCGCTAGTCTCACCAGGCCCACTATTGCCTTGCTCTGGCTTTTTGAATTTCGGCTTCCCTACAGCTAGGTTGGCCTTAGCCTTGCCCTTACCTTTGCCCTTGTTGGCAATCATGAGAACGTCCTGTTTCAGACTCCCACTCAATTTTAGATCACTCTCTGTCTGTACAAGGAGTGAGTGGAGCTGATGAAGACTCTTCTTCATATCATTCATATAGTAATTTGCCCTGAAAAGGGCAAAACCATCATGAAGTGAATGAAGAACGCGGTCTATGACGATCTTCTCAGCGATTTTGCAACCAAGTGCCTCCAGTTTCTCGACATTCTCAATCATGTCAAGAATGTGTGGGCTAACTGCTTGGCCCCTCTGGAGTTTCGCTTCAAAGAAACGACAGGTATGCTCATAGCTAACTATCCTCGGAGCTTTCGAGAACTCGTTAGAGAGCGTGGTGAAAATCTTGTTTGCACCTTGGGCAATGAATCGCCTTTGCAAATTTGATTCCATTGAAAAGATGAGTACGTTCTTTATCGCACCCGCCTCCATTACGAAATCACTATAAGCAAGGGATTCATTTGCTCCTGCATTGGGGCCTGGGTTTGGCGGTAGTGGCTCAGTCAAGTACTTGAGCTTACCGTCAGCACTGGCAGCATTCCGTAATGCCGCCTCCCAGTCCGCAAAGTTGGACCCGTTATTCTTCAGTCGAGTTGACTGATTCATAGTGTCCATGAACATCTTAAGCCAGGACTCACGTCCGAGCGTGGCACTTGGCATTAGGGATAGGTTGAAGCGTGAGGATGCTGCTGGCGGATTGGGCCATTCAGATCGCTCGGATGTTGTTTTTCCTATTACAAGAAAACATTCTAACGAGTCTGGTGAGGCATAATCTTTACGCAATAATCCTGTTGGTAATGTTCGTCATATTGTGGTGGATTTACCTGCTGATATTCGCACTGACGAGGAAGTGCATTCATCCTCCATAGATATAAGTTTCTTTTTGTGCTGTTCATTTCTATGTTATTGTAATTCTATAGTATAGTCTACTATTATTGTAGTGTTACTATGATGTTATTTTGGTCGTTTTCTTCTTAGTTTATGTGTAATTGTTATTGTAGTGTTATTGTATTGTTATTGTAGTGTTACTGTAGTGTTCTTATTGTGTTACTGTAGTGTTATTGTTAAACATTTGGGTTGCTATTATTGTATTTTTCTTTTGTTAATGTAGTGTTGCTCTAGTGATAATACTTTCCATTCAATTTGGTAGGATGTTCACGAACTTCTGTTGCTGAATGAGAGAGACTCTGAGCTTTTCTGCAAATGTTACATGGACAGGATGAACCTAATCAAGTTGAAGATACAGGCCAGGTCTGAACAGTCTAGTTTAAAGGACTCCAGTCAAGTATCCCCATCAGCTGCTAGTCAAGAGACGAGGAACTTTTGATGGTGTAGGCACCGAACAGCTTGTTGCTACACCGTCTTTCTTCACCAGTCAAGTCATCAAGAAGGTTGATGAGTATGTTAATGAGATATTGACAATGCGTGAGAGCCGCGTAATTTGTCCAATTGTTCCAATAAAAGCAAAAGATGTCATTATCCAACTACCATCCTTTGATCCTTTTTCTCAATTCTACGAGGACTGTGTAAAACTGTCGGGTGTAGATCAGGATAGTGTCGAAAAGGAGAAAGCTCCACAGTCCTCTCTTATTGAAGACTATGTAAAGGAGCACACCATCGAAGAGTCACTGATTTCTCTAGAAGATATTTTGAGTAATGTTTTTTCTGATGTGGAAGTACATGAGACAGAGGCTGCTAATACTAAAGGTTGTGTCTATGATGAAGGTGTGGATGTGGAGGATAGGAAACAGGACGCAAATGCTGGTGGGAAAGAGGATGAGAAAGAGGTAGAGAAAGATGATGTGAAAGGGGATGCAAATGTTAACGGGAAAGAGGATGATATACTAGTAGACGATTATTTGGTTGATGTGGCTGGTGGGAATTATTTCTTTGACGTTGGTGACAATGTTGGTGTTGAAATGGTTAAGGATGACAAGGAGACAAAAACTTTTACTAATGTGAGTGCACATGAATAGGATCATGATGATCTATTTGTTACTGTAGAAGACGCATAAGCGATGATGGCTGAAAGTGCTGATTTGATGATAAATGCGGCAACTAGGGGAGATGGGGTGTTGGAGGATAATAAAGATTTCCGTAGCAGTTATTTGCTGCACTCAAAGTCAGGCGAGGGGCTGATGTCTGTTGTGCCGAAAACGTTTGGTTGCAATATTGACTACGGGGAAGTGGATGAACAGATGGTAGTGGTGTCTAAGACTATGATATCAGCAAAGCATTTTTTCAATCCCATGCGAAGTCTTAGGAAACAAGCTGCAGACTACTGTTTCTTAGATGATTGTGATATTCCACTATCGTAAGACAACCTTTTTCTTCTTCTTTTTCAGCCAAATAAACAAGTTACATGTTTTATTGTCTTTTATATATTTTCCTCATCCAATTTTTTTTCCTTTCAAGTGACAACATCGTCATTTGGGCCACTAACAATTACCTTACGAAAGAGGATATGGAAACGATGGTTCCAGACAAAATGATAATGGTTGGCGTAATTGAATGGTGGTCATTGTTTCTGAATGATACTTGTATCACAGTAGATCTGAGCATACTTTTCTTTGGCATGTCTCAAATGGTTAGTTTTTGTATATAGAGTCTGGATAGTTCATTAATTTTCATTTTGTAGATCAACTCAAGTTTTTGTTTCACTTTTATTGTAGCAACCATTGGTTCGAATCTGTAGTCCCACCAAGGATGAGAAGACTCCTAATAGTGTATTGGTGAATGAAGTGAAGTCCTCATTTCTTACTTGTATAGGGAACAACAAGAAACAATGTGATCTTAATTCTGATCTGGTATGTTTCTCTATTTTTTATTTCTTCTTCGTTTTAGACAGTTGAATTTTTAAGTAATTCTTTGATCTAGATCATTTAGTATTAACATGGATGTTATGGTTGTGTTATTGTGGTGTTATTCTTTTGTTATTGCGGTGTTATTATGTTTTTAATGTGGTGTTACTGTGGGTATCACTGCAGATGTTACTGTGGTGTTATTCTGTTGTTATTGTGGTGTTATTATTTTCACAATTTTATTTCTGTTTTGTTATTTTTGACAGTTCTCTAATTAATTTAATTTTAAAATATTTCTCAGATTTTTATCCCACTTCACCTGGGTGACCACTTTAACTGTTTATGTATAAACTTTATCAAGCGTAAGGTTGATTATCTTGATAATGTATACAAAAAGCTTTTGTTTTATGGGAAGGATTCTGAGCTTGGCATGTATTGTCATATTGTTGTAAGTGATTTACTATATTTTATTTTCAAAAAGATAAATAATACAAGTAGTGATACTGTTGCTTATGGATGGTTGTTTTTGGTTTGTTTTGTAGTTAAACATAATGTCTGAATTCCTTGTTGAAAATGGAGTTCCCCGAGGGGCGGAGGTAAAAGATTATGAGATTGTTAACATTCCTTTTAACTGGCAAACCACTGAGCATGTGAGCGTGGATTGTGGTGTATATATGATGTTGCACATGCTCTTTTATCGAGGGTGTCCTTTTGAGTGCAACTTGGGCAACTCTGATTTTAGAGACCTTTACCGAGCTGAGATCACTGCCTTGTTGACGTTGTCTGATTTGAACGAGTGTCGGGATGACTTTTTAAACACTCTGTCCCAGCTGGGCAACAAAAAGGAGGCAATGCTGAACAACCTTGTTGAGAAACGCCTTATTGAGCTTGAAGAATGTAGGCAGTCTTAAAAGGGTAAAAAATGTAAGTCCGCTGCCAGGAAGAAAACTTTTTGTAAGAAGTTGAAAAATTCGCAGTCTCCATCTATCTCTGGTGCCAAGTCTACTGTCACCAGCACCTTTGAAGCATCCGCTTCCGTTAGTACACCTCCAGCCGGGCCTGTTAGCATTAAGGGCAACACCCCTAAGAGCTTAAAGTCAGTTTTGGGTAGCCGCAAAAGGGGGATGGCAGATGATGAGCTTGGTTGCTCCCTTGATTGCGAGGGAGAAGATAATCAGATACTTCTAGTATCGGTCTTCATGAAGAAAAACCAAAAATTGCTCTCTAAGATGCTCAAGTTGCGGAAGCAAGTGGTGGACCTGTGTTTCCTGGATGATTTGGCGTTGTCACTAAATATTTATTCGTCATTATTGGGTAATTATTTGAGGTGATGAAGCTTACTTTATGATTCTCATTATGCTTTGCAGCAGGACATGATTTATTCTTTGTAAGATACCTATGACACCTTAAGCCCTGATGAGGAACCGACTAACATGCTGTTCGTATCGTGGGATACTTTTATAAATTGCTGCTATGGAAAATGTCATTTGAACTCCGATCTTAGCTTCGTGCCTATTTTTCTCAATGATCATTACGCATGTGTGTGCATAAATTTCATCAACCAGTCCACAGATTTATTGGACAACAACCTTTACATAGAAAACGACTATTCGAATATGTTTAAGGTGGCAGAGATTGTGGTCAGTGCTTTATAATTTTTACTGTTTCTTTTTGGTATTTTTTGTATGCTCATTATATTATGACCTTATCATTTTCTTATATCCTCTTATGTTCAGGGCAACCACATGGGTCTTTATTTAAGAATGAAAAACATCATCAAGGAATCAGACTGTGATATTTTGAAGTCCGTGATGTCAAGTTTGATTGGAAAAAGAAGGAGCCGAACGACGACGAGTCCGGCTGTTTCATGCTCTATACCATGGCTCAATATGAAGGAACTGAATTCAAGTCGGACTTTGGGGTGAAGGTTTCTCGTCGAAGCTACTGTGCTGAAATAGCCACTTCTCTAATATTGGCGGATATGAATCAGTACAGGAATTTTGTCCTGGACAATGTAAAAAAGCAGGAGCCGAAGAAAACTCATATTTTGAGTATTGTCTCAAATGCAAGGAAGTACAAAGTGAACATTTCTGCAACAAATCAAGATGCAATTTCTAGAGATGAAGTTGTACTGTTGAAGGTTGTGTATAAAGTAGATTAAGTATCTTTTGTAACTGAACTAGTAGTTTTAGGCTTTTATTTCAGTGTTGATTATTGTTGTTTATACCTATTGTAGTATGTATTATTGTAGTATCTACAACAAAGATTGTTAATGTAGTTACTAAATTCTTAAGTTTCTCAACTGTTGTGTTTTTCCGGTGTTTACCACAGTTTATTGTGGTGTTATTGTAGTGTTACTGTGGTGTTATTTTGTTACTGTAGGCTTGTGGTCTATTTCTGGTGTTACTGTGGTATTAGTGTGGTGTTATTTTGTATTGTGGTGTTATTGAGGTGTTACTGTGGTGTAACCGTGTTATTATGGTGTTATTTTATATTGCGGTGTTGATAAGTGAATATTTGTATGATTTTAACCCCCATTTTAGCTCGGTTTTGTTTGGCATTTGTGCTTTGTTAAGCCATTTTATGAGCTAATATCGTCTTCTAGGCGATTTCCTGTGTTCTAACCTGTTTTGTAGGGAAAGTGACGTTTCTACGCCCTTTTTCTATATTCCCGAGCATTTGCCTAGAACCCGACGATTTGAAGAAGCAAGCTTGACCATGTCAAAGGCATTTCAAGAAGGTTCACTAACTCAAAAGAGAGAAGAAGTAAAAGACGATGTCGCAGTTGTCGGAAGATCAATCAATTAGGCGGAAGAATTCATCGCTTTAAATCAAACCCTATCAACAAACCCGACTGAAGAGGTCAAGGGGGATGAGGGAAGTCAAGGCAAGGCAAAGGGAGATGAAACGTTAGTCAAGAGCTTCTAGATGACAACTTACCCGATCGGGTATCTCTGCTGCTTCGAGCAAAATGCTTCAACTTCCTATTTTTGTCCTATATGTTCAATGCTCGACCCCTTCCCCACGAAACCCTAATGCTATATAAAGAGAGCTCCAGCCCCTCTTCTCAACACACAACTCAACACAACTCATCTCAATCTCACCCACAACATCTCTTCTTTTCTTACTTTTCTCTTTAGTTTAGTCATTCTAGTTTAGATCATTTTCTTCTTTTGTCTTTAGTTCTTAGTTTATTTCTGTCCATTTCACATCAAAACCTTAGTTTAGATCAATAATAATTTCAATCTTTGTAATCTACTTTGTTGGGTTCAAGTGTTGTAATTCAAGGAACGATTATTCTATGCGAGGGATTTCTATTATTGTTATCGCTTTCGTTGTTGATCGTCACATAGGTATTTCTATTTTATCCTTTGTTTAAAGTTCTTATTGTTTTCTATTTTATTGTTATCCTCTTTACATATTATCTTAGATTCATTTTCATGTTGTTATAATCGTAATTTCATTTCTTAGATTGTCAATTAGCGTCGTTATTATCGCCTTATAGAGTCTTAAATTATTGTCAAAAACCAACTAAACATGTCTATCCTAGTTTTCATTGTTAATATCATCTTAGACATAAACATTATCATGAGTGAGTAGTCACCTTTCTAGGGTGTAGGGTAGCCATGTTAGATTGATTAAAAGATGATAATTGGATAAAAGAAATTTTGCTTTTCAAACATTGTGTCTATGCATGTTTGGACTAAAACGATAGTTGACGGTTCCTGATCAAAATCATTGACTAGCATGGAATTCTTTTCCATGGTAGAGATACGCGAATTGAATAGACAAAGCATGACATGGTGGATTAAGACCTAGTAAATCGCCTAAAAGCCTGCTAGCCCATCTGATCTATGATTGTAATGAACACATTAGTCTTACAAACTCACAATGAATCATTTGCATGTCCTAAATCAAATTTCATCAATATGTCAATCTACATGTGTGAACCTACTTCCCTAGATGCTTTTCATTATTGTTAATTCATCATTTGTTTTATTGCTTTCATCTTCATTTGCTTTTATTTTGTTTTCATTTATGCTTTTTGTTAGTTTAGACATTAAAACTCCAAAACTCAGAAACTCGTTAGATAAAACTCAAATGCGAGACACTTCACATTCTATAGGAAACACCATCTCCCTGAGGATCGACCCCTACTTCCCTAATTACATTAAATTGTTATTAGCCTAGTCTGGGTAAATTATCTTTGTATCGGGCTCGCGATAAGCACGATCAGGTGTTATTCTGGTGTTACTGTTATTGTGTCATTACTGTGGTGATATTTTGTTATTGTAGGCCTGTGGTGTTATTGTGGTGTTATTGTGGTGTTACTGTGGTGTTACTGTGGTGTTATTGTTCTGTTATTGTATTGTTAATATACGGTTATTCTTGAGTTACTGTTATTGTGGTATTACTGTGGTGATATTTTGTTATTGTAGGCATGTGGTGTTATTGTGGTGTTACTGTGGTGTTATTGTGGCGTTACTGTGGTGTTACTATGGTGTTATTCATGTGTTATTCTTGAGTTATTGTTGGGTTATTGTTGTGTTACTGTTATTCAGTTGTAACATTATGAAATGAAAATACACTAAAATGAAGTACAAGAACAATAAGATAAACCTCGACAATAGCACTAAATTAAAACGTTAATAGAATCATTCCCTTGATAAACTAAACACATTAGTTCGAAAGAACAAATACTAAAAAACAGAACGCTAAAGCACATTAGTTATTTTTCATTCCCTTCTCAGTCGCTTGTTTTGTGGGCCTTGCACACTGCTCTCACCCTCCAGGAAGTCATCCCTAAGGGTGTTTTTGTATGCGTGCATTAAATCCATGGCTTCCAGAACTGCCGACCAATTGTCAGGAATTGAAGTATTGACACGAGTATATGACTTCTTTAGAGCCTTGACACCAGCGATAAATTGACCGTCCATGTCTGCTTCTGTGTACTGTTTTTCCTCCAACTGCCTACGCATACCATCTTTCTCGGCCTCAAGAAACTTTATTTGTGCCTCGAGACTGTCCAGTTCTTTTTGCATGTACTCTTCACGGGCCACAACCGCCTCAACATTGGTTAGGGCTTGAAGTAGTTCTATGGAAAGCGATTCTATCTTCTTTTTTGCTTTATCCAGTGCTTCCTCTAATGGAGATATTTGGTTATTGTCTGTTATGGAACTCATTCTGAACAATGAAAAATATTATCCTTTAAGCCTTGAGAACAAATATCAAAGTATTAAAAAATTGGATAACATAAAAAATAAAATAAAAAGAGACATGAGATTACCTTTTGCAGAGGATGTAAAGTACCGGTATTTTAGTCTTGTGGTTTTTTTTTCGTTTGGAGATTGACTGAATAAGTTTGATTGTTGATACAAGTATTTATAAGTAATTAGAGAAATTTGCAGCAGTTAATTGCAGCAGTAAATTTCAGCAGTTAATAGAGAATGTCAACAGTTAATTGCCTTCTAGTATTAATGTTCTGTTATCTAAGTGTTACTCTAATGTTATTATGGTGTTATTGTGGTGTTATTGTGGTGTTATTGTGTTGTCATTGTGGTGTTATTGTGTTGTTATTGTGGTGTTATTGTGTTGTTATTGTGGTGTTATTGTCGTATTATTGTGGTGTTATTGTAGTGTTACTGTTGTGTTATTGTGATATTCTAATATATATTATTAAGCTAGAAATATAAAAGAGAGTTTCCACTCGTTTCATGCAATGGTAATGTTTAATGTATCTTGACAATATTATTAAATGTATATGTAATGAAAAAATTTAAAAATACTAGAATTCTTTGACTTCAGGTTATCTCTTCATGCATCATATGATTCCATGTGTTTTTCCTTGCTCACTTCATGCATCAGATGATTCCTCCTGTAATTTTTAACATCAAGTAGCATTTTTATTACTTTAAGTTATATGAATGTTATCATGTGTGTTACTGTGTTACTCATTGTAGTTCTGCAAAAACTACAAACAAAGAAAACAAAAGAAAAGATTCATACCTCTTCGTCGTCTGTTTCATGTTCATCATCGTCAGAGGGCAGATCCTCTACAAAAGGAAGGTTACACGTTCTGCTGTTGTGGTTTAACCACCTTTTACAGTTACCACACCTTCTCTTCCTCTTTTCTCTTTTCCTTACAGCCTTCTCTTTTGACGACATTTGTCTTTTCCCACTTCCCTTGTTCTTTGCCTTATGTGGCGGTAGTATGTCGATTTCCTGTGGAGCTTTGCAGCCGAGGAGATCCTCAATTTCCTTGTTTTTTGATTTTTTCTCTACTGCCCCTACCACGGTCTCCCTGAAGTGTTTCAGCAATTTAGAAAATTCCTTCATATTCTTTAGCTCACCACCGTCAAGCAGCCCAACTGTTTTATAAATTTCTGACCAAACATTTGACATTTCGATTTTCTTGACGTCAACCTCATCAAAGTCCTCAATGACTTTTCCATTTTCATCGTACACAATAGGTCTGTTTTATTTTTTGGTCCATCGAGTGAGAATATAAGGTTCAAGTATCTTGTATACCTTCCTACCTTTCCACACCCAAATTACATGCCTACAAACGAAACCCCTCCTCTCAAACAACTTACAATCACATTTGGCTTCGTTATTTGCTGTATTATATTCGACAAGGAATCTCCTATTTTTTAACCCATCATCAACCATTTGTGATTCAACCTCATCTTTGACTGTCAAACCTCCATTTCCCATACTACAAATAGAGTGTTTCACCTCATTATGAAATTCAGTAAAAAATAGCATGGGTGTAAATGAGAGATGCATGCTCCTCCAATCTCAGTGGGATGATTATTTCCACCATACTATGCTCATTTTCAGCATCTAGTTTCTTCTGATTGTACCTTTGTTGTTCAATTGCAGAATTGAACCTCATCCAAAATTCCATTAGTGTTCCAAAATGAATTTCAAATCTCTTGAAATAGCTGTTTTCGCTTTCGGACCTCTGTGTGGTCCTCAGCAAACAACCAAGCGGCAAGCCCCGAAAGTAGGCAGGTATCCACTTGTCTCTCATTGAAAACATGGCCGACAGCCAATTGTTCTCTTCAAGGGCATGATCAGAAATAACACTTCTCCAGTTTTCCTCAAATTCATTGGGCTCTATAGCAATGTCCCTAACATCTGCATTTATCTTGGTCAGAAAATCAATCTCTCTGCACAGTGTCTTCCCTGCTTTTTTAGCCATCTTTTGCATTATGTGCCACATGCAATATTTTTGCCTAGCTGGAGTGTAAACTACTAAGGCTTGTGAGTTTAAGAGATGTTTAACTATGCTTACTAAAACTGAAAACAAATACAGACAAAAATGGGGGTTTTTTTAGAGAGAGTGGTTTATATTGACTAAAATTCAAAGGATATGACTTAGAGAAACTCCCCTACAGCAATGCATAAGAGAGGGGACTCAAAGACTAGTTCTGAGACAGGTTCAAAGTGTTACAACAAAGCACAAACACTCTAGACTTAGTCTCAACAGCAAGCAAGCTAATCACAGCAAGGCACAGATTTAACTTGACTCACAAAGTAAGACACTGATCAGACACCTTGAAGATGTATCAAGCTTGACTCAAACTAAAGCTCTTAGCACAATTTTGAAATATTTGAGGGATTTCTCAAAGTTAATTCATTCATCAAAGTCTACTGAAAACAATACATAATACCCTCCTTATATAGGGAGGTTGATACAAAGTGAACCCTTGGATGTAAGATACATCTAAGGGTTAGCTTTGGACTTGAACTACTACAACAGCTACTAATTAAGGTCCTCACAAGAGGACGAGTTTAACAACTAACTAATACAGACACAAAGACACAAAACAGACTGAACAAAAAGCAATAAAGCAGTTTTTGGAGTTTTCCTGAAATGGAAATCTGTTGCTCTGGTTGTCTTGCTGCCTTGCCTAGATGTTTTGTTTCTCCTTGGGACTCTCTACTCTTATTAGGACTTAGATAAACCTGCCTTGGATGAGGACAAGTTGACTTAAACAAAAGGAAAGCCACAATCTGAACTTGTACCTTCTCTGCTTTAATGTTTATTGGATTCTAGCTTGGGCTGCTTGTTTCTTGAGTTTTTATTAGACTTCAAAAGGGATTATCCTGGACAAACTTGTTGATTAGGGGGTTGGCTTGATGGTAGGCCATGGTGGGGGTGGCTAGGATGCTCTGGTGTACCTCCTTGGTGCTGGGTTTGCTGAATGGTCTGCCTGGTTCTGACTGACATTGTTTCTGTCTTGTGTATGTAATGTGGACTGAGTTGGCACTTGGCATGGCTTGATAAGACCTGGACTATCATCCTCAATGACTTGGCTTGGCCTGGCTTGATTTTGGTTTGTCATGGCTCTTTGTTTGGACCTTGTGACTCGAGCTTCCATCTGAAGGGGTCTTGGGGTCATGCTTGTCTGGCTTGTGGCTTGATCATCAATGCCCCTTGGGTGAGCTCCTGCTGCAGCCTCCCCAGGTTGAAAAGGGCTTGACCTCAAGCCTGTGTCTTCCTCTCCCTCATAGTCTTCATAGAAGGGACTAAGATCTCCAACATTGAATGTTCCATGAACTGCATATTCTCCTGGTAGATCAATCCTGTAGGCATTAGGACCTATCTTCTCTATGACTTAAAAAGGACCATCTACTCTTGGCTCCAGCTTGTTCTTTCTTTTGGAAGGGAACCTTTCTTTCCTTAGGTTGATCCACAATAAATCTCCTGGGGCAAAGTCTTTCTTGACCTTAGGAACCTTGGCATTCTTTTTGTATAGATCATTAGTTTTCTCAATTTGTTTTCTGACTGATTCATGGAGTTTCAGCATTTGTTCCACCCTCTTCTTGGCATCATAGTGGATCTCTGACCTGCACACATTAGACAAATTTAAAGGCATTAAGGGGTTAGTGCCATAGACCACTTCAAAGGGGGAGTGGCCTGTGGCTGCTGATGGAGCTCTATTGAAAGAGAACTCTGCTTGAGCCAGCTTTAAATCCCAGTCTTTGAGAGATTTACTGACTATACACCTCAAGATCCTTCCTAAGGTCTTGTTAGTCACCTCAGTTTGTCCATCTGTTTGAGGATGATGGGAGGTGCTGAACAATAAGCTTGTGTTAAGCAACTTCCACAATGTTCTCCAGAAATGGCTCATAAACTTTGTGTCTCTGTCAGATACAATAACTCTTGGAACTCCATGTAACCTCACCACCTCATTAAGATACAGCACTGCTACACTCACATAATCTTCAGTCTTCTTACAGGCAATGAAATGTGCCATCTTGCTAAATCTATCCACAACTACCATGATAGAATCTTTCCCTCTTGTTGTCCTAGGCAATGCTACTATGAAATCCATGCTTACATCTTCCCAAGGCCTACATGGGACTGGTAGGGGAGTGTAAGGTCCTGCTTGAAATGAACTCTTGGCTTTTTGACAAACTCCACACCTTCTGAGTACTATTTGGACTTCTCCCATCATCTTAGGCCAGTAAAAATGATCCTGCAGTATGTCCACAGTCTTCTGGACCCCAAAGTGTCCTCCAAGGCCACTTCCATGCAGCTCCTTGATCAATAGACTCCTATAAGAACCTCTGGGAACACAGAGCTTGTTTCCTTTGAACAGGAATCCATTTTGTAGAGTGTAGGGTGAGTCAATGGTTCTTGTTCCCTCTTTCTGTGTTAACCAATCTTCTGCAAAGTCTGGATCTTCCTGATACATATCCTTCATGAACTCAAAGCCAAGAACCCTTTGCTCCATGGTTGATAGTAGAGTGTATCTTCTAGACAATGCATCAGCCACCACATTTTGTTTTCCTTCTTTGTATTTGCTAGAAAAGGTGAATGACTGGAGGAACTCCACCCATTTGGCATGCTTGTGACGAAGCTTATGCTGGCCTCCTATGTACTTCAATGCTTCATGATCAGAATGTAAGACAAAAGGCTTGGGCTTCAGATAGTGACTCCAATGCCTTAGAGCCCTGACAAGAGCATAGAACTCCTTATCATATGTAGAATAGCTCAGCTTGGCTCCACTTAGCTTTTCACTGAAATAAGCTACATGTTTCTTCTCTTGGATAAGGACAGCTCCAATTCCCACTCCACTTGCATCACATTCAACCTCAAATAGGCAATTAAAATCAGGTAACCTGAGGATAGGTGTACTGCACAAGAGCTTCTTCATGTATTTGAAAGCCTGCAAGGCATTCTCAGTCCAAGTGAACTCTCCTTTCTTCATACATTCAGTGAGGGGTGCTGCAATAGTGCTAAAGTTTTTAATGAACCTCCTATAGAAAGATGCTAGGCCATGAAACCCTCTCACTTCTGTGATATTTTTAGGAACAGGCCAAGACTGAACTGCAATGATCTTGTCTTGATCAACTGAAATGCCTCTACCAGACACCACATATCTTAGAAACTTGACTTCCTCAGTCATAAAGGTGCATTTCTCAAGCTTCCCAAAGAGCTTACTCTCCTTAAGTATTTCAAACACAGTCTCAAGATGCCTCAAATGATCATCCTTGCTTTTGCTGTAGATGAGAATATCATCAAAGTATACCACCACAAATCTTCCTAGGCAAGGCCTAAGCACTTCTGTCATTAATCTCATGAAGGTACTTGGGGCATTTGACAGGCCAAAGGGCATGACAAGCCACTCATAAAGGCCATGCTTTGTATTGAAGGCTGTCTTCCACTCATCTCCTTCCATGATCCTCAATTGATGGTAACATTGCCTCAAATCAATCTTAGAAAAGAACCTTGAACCACTCAGCTCATCCAACATGTCATCAAGCCTAGGTATAGGGAACCTGTACTTGACTATGATGTTGTTGATAGCCCTGTTATCTATGCACATCCTCCAAGTCCCATCCTTCTTAGGAACCAATAGTGCAGGCACAACACATGGACTTAATGACTCCCTTACAAACCCTTTACTCATCAACTCTACAACTTGTTTCTGCAGCTCTTGTGTAGCCTTAGGATCACATCTATATGCTGGTCTATTAGGTAGTACAGACCCTGGCACAAGGTCTATCTGATGTTCAATTCCTCTCAAAGGGGGTAAGCCATCAGGAAGTTCCTCTTGGAACACTTCCTTGAATTGATCAATGAGGGGTTTAACTTCTTCAGGGATTAGCTTGGACTCCCCTTCCCGAACTTCCTTTGATAGCAGTATCAATACAAGTTGCTCTTCACTACACTCTTTTACCATTGCTGATTCAGACAGAAACAAGACTCCACTAAAGTCTTCAGCCACATTGGGACTCCCATAACTCTTCTGATGTGGTGGCAAGGGGGCTAATGTCACCTTCCTGCTCCCATGCTTGAAGGAATAGGTGTTGCTTCTTCCTTGGTGTATGGAGCTTTTATCAAACTCCCATGGTCTTCCTAATAATAAGTGACAGGCATCCATTGGAACCACTTCACACAACACTTCATCTTTGTACACACTTCCAATGGAGAATGGGACCATACATTGTTTGTCCACCTTAACCTCTGCTCCCTTACTCAGCCATCTCAATTTATAGGGGTGAGGGTGCTCTTGAGTGCTTAACTTTAGCTTGTCAACCATAGTAACAGAGGCCAAATTGGTACAACTACCTCCATCTATAATAAGGTTACAAACCCTCCCTTGTATAGTACATCTACTTCTGAAAATGAGGGACCTTTGATCCTCCTCCAAAGGTATATGTTGTGAATGCATTACCCTCTATAGAACCAAGCTGTGACCTGTGTCAGGGAGTGCCACTATTGCCTTCTGACTAGGCTCTTCCTCCTCACTCACCACTTCTTCAACCTCAGGATCATCCCTCTCATATTCAACTAGACCTTACTTTTCCCAAGTCTCAACCTCCATTAAAGTTAAGGTCTTCTTAGAAGGGCAATCCTTCCTGAAATGTCCATAGCCCTGACATTGGAAGCACCTAATTCTATTCTCAGTTAATGAAGTGCTTGGCTTCTGACCCATGATGCCCTTTCCCTTGTCTAAGGTAGGTGGGGGTGCTGTCTTAGGGGTATCCATGGTCCTCAATCCACTGTAAGGTCTGGTTTGAAAAGGCCTAACAGGTTTTGGTGTAACAGACTTAGTCTTCCCTATCTTTTCAATTATCAGAGATAAGTTAACAACATCATCAAATGACCACAGAGGTTGCATCCTAACCTTGTTAGCAATGCTCTTATCTAGACCCTCTAAGTACCTAGCAATCCTTTGCTCAGGTTTCTCATTTATATCACACTGCAAGGTGAGCTGTTCAAACTCTCTCAGATAAGATTCAACAGGTTTGTCTCCTTGTTTCAACTTAGACAACTTAATAAACAGATCCTGGGTGTAATCCTTAGCAACAAATTTATCTAACAGTTTCTTTTTCAGTTTGGTCCAGGATTTGATGAGTTCTTTTCCTTCCCTAGCCCTTAACCCTTTCATGGTTTCATACCAAAGAGAAGCATACCCTTTCAGTTTAAGGATGGCTACTTTAAAAGACTTAGAATCATTATATCCTTTGTACTCAAAGATTCTTTCTACTTCTCTTAACCATTCTAACAAATCATCAGGATTAAGACTACCAGAAAACTCAGGGATGTCTACCTTAAGATGCTTATCTATGTGCCTGTGGATGGAAGCCCTGCTCCTTGTTGAGTCATCTGAGTCTGGATACTCTTCATCATCAGGTGGCCTTCCTCTGCCTCCTCCTTGGCCTCTTCCACGTCCTCTGCCTCTTCCTCCAGCAAGCAAATGGTTGCCTATAACCTGGTCCAGGGTTCTGGTTAGGGTGGTTACAATCCCAGCCAGATCCTCCATCCTTGCTTCTACTCCTGCCAGTCTCTCTTCACTCATTGGGCTATTTTTGTGTTTTTAAATGTAGTTAGGGAAAATGAACTCACTAAGACTCTCAACCAAAGCTCTAAACCAATTTGGAGTGTAAACTACTAAGGCTTGTGAGTTTAAGAGATGTTTAACTATGCTTACTAAAACTGAAAACAAATACAGACAGAAATGGGGGCTGTTTTAGAGAGAGTGGTTTATATTGACTAAAATTCAAAGGATATGACTTAGAGAAACTCCCCTACAGCAAGGCACAAGAGAAGGGACTCAAAAACTAGTTCTGAGACAGGTTCAAAGTGTTACAGCAAAGCACAAACACTCTAGACTAGTCTCAACAGCAAGCAAGCTAATCACAGCAAGGCACAGATTTAACTTGACTCACAAAGCAAGACACTGATCAGACACCTTGAAGATGTATCAGGCTTGACTCAAACTACAGCTCTTAGCACAAGTTTGAAAGATTTGAGGGATTTCTCAAAGTTAATTCATTCATCAAAGTCTACTGAAAACAATACATAATACCCTCCTTATATAGGGAGGTTGATACAAAGTGAACCCTTGGATGTAAGATCCATCTAAGGGTCAGCTTTGGACTTGAACTACTACAACATCTACTAATTAAGGTCCTCACAAGAGGACGAGTTTAACAACTAACTAATAAAGACACAAAGACACAAAACAGACTGAACAAAAAGCAATAAAGCAGTTATTGAAGTTTTCCTGAAATGGAAATTTGTTGCTCTGGTTGTCTTGCTGCCTTGCCTGGATGTTTTGTTGCTCCTTGGGACTCTCTACTCTTATTAGGACTTAGATAAACCTGCCTTGGATGAGGACAAGTTGACTTAAACAAAAGGAAAGCCACAATCTGAACTTGTACCTTCTCTGCTTTAATGTTTATTGGATTCTAGCTTGGGCTGCTTGTTTCTTGAGTTTTTATTAGACTTCAAAAGGGATTATCCTGGACAAACTTGTTGATTAGGGGGTTGGCTTGATGGTAGGCCATGGTGGGGGTGGCTAGGATGCTCTGGTGTACCTCCTTGGTGCTGGGTTTGCTGAATGGTCTGCCTGGTTCTGACTGACATTGTTTCTGTCTTGTGTATGTAATGTGGACTGAGTTGGCACTTGGCATGGCTTGATAAGACCTGGACTATCATCCTCAATGACTTGGCTTGGCCTGGCTTGATTTTGGTTTGTCATGGCTCTTTGTTTGGACCTTGTGACTCGAGCTTCCATCTGAAGGGGTCTTGGGGTCATGCTTGTCTGGCTTGTGGCTTGATCATCAATGCCCCTTGGGTGAGCTCCTGCTGCAGCCTCCCCAGGTTGAAAAGGGCTTGACCTCAAGCCTGTGTCTTCCTCTCCCTCATAGTCTTCATAGAAGGGACTAAGATCTCCAACATTGAATGTTCCATGAACTGCATATTCTCCTGGTAGATCAATCCTGTAGGCATTAGGACCTATCTTCTCTATGACTTAAAAAGGACCATCTACTCTTGGCTCCAGCTTGTTCTTTCTTTTGGAAGGGAACCTTTCTTTCCTTAGGTTGATCCACAATAAATCTCCTGGGGCAAAGTCTTTCTTGACCTTAGGAACCTTGGCATTCTTTTTGTATAGATCATTAGTTTTCTCAATTTGTTTTCTGACTGATTCATGGAGTTTCAGCATTTGTTCCACCCTCTTCTTGGCATCATAGTGGATCTCTGACCTGCACACATTAGACAAATTTAAAGGCATTAAGGGGTTAGTGCCATAGACCACTTCAAAGGGGGAGTGGCCTGTGGCTGCTGATGGAGCTCTATTGAAAGAGAACTCTGCTTGAGCCAGCTTTAAATCCCAGTCTTTGAGAGATTTACTGACTATACACCTCAAGATCCTTCCTAAGGTCTTGTTAGTCACCTCAGTTTGTCCATCTGTTTGAGGATGATGGGAGGTGCTGAACAATAAGCTTGTGTTAAGCAACTTCCACAATGTTCTCCAGAAATGGCTCATAAACTTTGTGTCTCTGTCAGATACAATAACTCTTGGAACTCCATGTAACCTCACCACCTCATTAAGATACAGCACTGCTACACTCACATAATCTTCAGTCTTCTTACAGGCAATGAAATGTGCCATCTTGCTAAATCTATCCACAACTACCATGATAGAATCTTTCCCTCTTGTTGTCCTAGGCAATGCTACTATGAAATCCATGCTTACATCTTCCCAAGGCCTACATGGGACTGGTAGGGGAGTGTAAGGTCCTGCTTGAAATGAACTCTTGGCTTTTTGACAAACTCCACACCTTCTGAGTACTATTTGGACTTCTCCCATCATCTTAGGCCAGTAAAAATGATCCTGCAGTATGTCCACAGTCTTCTGGACCCCAAAGTGTCCTCCAAGGCCACTTCCATGCAGCTCCTTGATCAATAGACTCCTATAAGAACCTCTGGGAACACAGAGCTTGTTTCCTTTGAACAGGAATCCATTTTGTAGAGTGTAGGGTGAGTCAATGGTTCTTGTTCCCTCTTTCTGTGTTAACCAATCTTCTGCAAAGTCTGGATCTTCCTGATACATATCCTTCATGAACTCAAAGCCAAGAACCCTTTGCTCCATGGTTGATAGTAGAGTGTATCTTCTAGACAATGCATCAGCCACCACATTTTGTTTTCCTTCTTTGTATTTGCTAGAAAAGGTGAATGACTGGAGGAACTCCACCCATTTGGCATGCCTGTGACTGAGCTTATGCTGGCCTCCTATGTACTTCAATGCTTCATGATCAGAATGTAAGACAAAAGGCTTGGGCTTCAGATAGTGACTCCAATGCCTTAGAGCCCTGACAAGAGCATAGAACTCCTTATCATATGTAGAATAGCTCAGCTTGGCTCCACTTAGCTTTTCACTGAAATAAGCTACAGGTTTCTTCTCTTGGATAAGGACAGCTCCAATTCCCACTCCACTTGCATCACATTCAACCTCAAATAGGCAATTAAAATCAGGTAACCTGAGGATAGGTGCACTGCACAAGAGCTTCTTCATGTATTTGAAAGCTTGCAAGGCATTCTCAGTCCAAGTGAACTCTCCTTTCTTCATACATTCAGTGAGGGGTGCTGCAATAGTGCTAAAGTTTTTAATGAACCTCCTATAGAAAGATGCTAGGCCATGAAACCCTCTCACTTCTGTGATATTCTTAGGAACAGGCCAAGACTGAACTGCAATGATCTTGTCTTGATCAACTGAAATGCCTCTACCAGACACCACATATCCTAGAAACTTGACTTCCTCAGTCATAAAGGTGCATTTCTCAAGCTTCCCAAAGAGTTTACTCTCCTTAAGTATTTCAAACACAGTCTCAAGATGCCTCAAATGATCATCCTTGCTCTTGCTGTAGATGAGAATATCATCAAAGTATACCACCACAAATCTCCCTAGGCAAGGCCTAAGCACTTCTGTCATTAATCTCATGAAGGTACTTGGGGCATTTGACAGGCCAAAGGGCATGACAAGCCACTCATAAAGGCCATGCTTTGTTTTGAAGGCTGTCTTCCACTCATCTCCTTCCCTGATCCTCAATTGATGGTAACCTTGCCTCAAATCAATCTTAGAAAAGAACCTTGACCACTCAGCTCATCCAACATGTCATCAAGCCTAGGTATAGGGAACCTGTACTTGACTATGATGTTGTTGATAGCCCTGTTATCTATGCACATCCTCCAAGTCCCATCCTTCTTAGGAACCAATAGTGCAGGCACAACACATGGACTTAATGACTCCCTTACAAACCCTTTACTCATCAACTCTACAACTTGTTTCTGCAGCTCTTGTGTAGCCTTAGGATCACATCTATATGCTGGTCTATTAGGTAGTACAGACCCTGGCACAAGGTCTATCTGATGTTCAATTCCTCTCAAAGGGGGTAAGCCATCAGGAAGTTCCTCTTGGAACACTTCCTTGAATTGATCAATGAGGGGTTTAACTTCTTCAGGGATTAGCTTGGACTCCCCTTCCCGAACTTCCTTTGATAGCAGTATCAATACAAGTTGCTCTTCACTACACTCTTTTACCATTGCTGATTCAGACAGAAACAAGACTCCACTAAAGTCTTCAGCCACATTGGGACTCCCATAACTCTTCTGATGTGGTGGCAAGGGGGCTAATGTCACCTTCCTGCTCCCATGCTTGAAGGAATAGGTGTTGCTTCTTCCTTGGTGTATGGAGCTTTTATCAAACTCCCATGGTCTTCCTAATAATAAGTGACAGGCATCCATTGGAACCACTTCACACAACACTTCATCTTTGTACACACTTCCAATGGAGAATGGGACCATACATTGTTTGTCCACCTTAACCTCTGCTCCCTTACTCAGCCATCTCAATTTATAGGGGTGAGGGTGCTCTTGAGTGCTTAACTTTAGCTTGTCAACCATAGTAACAGAGGCCAAATTGGTACAACTACCTCCATCTATAATAAGGTTACAAACCCTCCCTTGTATAGTACATCTACTTCTGAAAATGAGGGACCTTTGATCCTCCTCCAAAGGTATATGTTGTGAATGCATTACCCTCTATAGAACCAAGCTGTGACCTGTGTCAGGGAGTGCCACTATTGCCTTCTGACTAGGCTCTTCCTCCTCACTCACCACTTCTTCAACCTCAGGATCATCCCTCTCATATTCAACTAGACCTTACTTTTCCCAAGTCTCAACCTCCATTAAAGTTAAGGTCTTCTTAGAAGGGCAATCCTTCCTGAAATGTCCATAGCCCTGACATTGGAAGCACCTAATTCTATTCTCAGTTAATGAAGTGCTTGGCTTCTGACCCATGATGCCCTTTCCCTTGTCTAAGGTAGGTGGGGGTGCTGTCTTAGGGGTATCCATGGTCCTCAATCCACTGTAAGGTCTGGTTTGAAAAGGCCTAACAGGTTTTGGTGTAACAGACTTAGTCTTCCCTATCTTTTCAATTATCAGAGATAAGTTAACAACATCATCAAATGACCACAGAGGTTGCATCCTAACCTTGTTAGCAATGCTCTTATCTAGACCCTCTAAGTACCTAGCAATCCTTTGCTCAGGTTTCTCATTTATATCACACTGCAAGGTGAGCTGTTCAAACTCTCTCAGATAAGATTCAACAGGTTTGTCTCCTTGTTTCAACTTAGACAACTTAATAAACAGATCCTGGGTGTAATCCTTAGCAACAAATTTATCTAACAGTTTCTTTTTCAGTTTGGTCCAAGATTTGATGGGTTCTTTTCCTTCCCTAGCCCTTAACCCTTTCATGGTTTCATACCAAAGGGAAGCATACCCTTTCAGTTTAAGGATGGCTACTTTAAAAGACTTAGAATCATTGTATCCTTTGTACTCAAAGATTCTTTCTACTTCTCTTAACCATTCTAACAAATCATCAGGATTAAGACTACCAGAAAACTCAGGGATGTCTACCTTAAGATGCTTGTCTATGTGCCTGTGGATGGAAGCTCTGCTCCTTGTTGAGTCATCTGAGTCTGGATACTCTTCATCATCAGGTGGCCTTCCTCTGCCTCCTCCTTGGCCTCTTCCACGTCCTCTGCCTCTTCCTCCAGCAAACAACTGGTTGCCTATTACCTAATCCAAGGCTCTGGTTAGGGTGGTTACAATCCCAGCCAGATCCTCCATCCTTGCTTCTACTCCTGCCAGTCTCTCTTCACTCATTGGGCTATTTTTGTGTTTTTAAATGTAGTTAGGGAAAATGAACTCACTAAGACTCTCAACCAAAGCTCTAACACCAATTTGGAGTGTAAACTACTAAGGCTTGTGAGTTTAAGAGATGTTTAACTATGCTTACTAAAACTGAAAACAAATACAGACAGAAATGGGGGCTGTTTTAGAGAGAGTGGTTTATATTGACTAAAATTCAAAGGATATGACTTAGAGAAACTCCCCTACAGCAAGGCACAAGAGAAGGGACTCAAAAACTAGTTCTGAGACAGGTTCAAAGTGTTACATCAAAGCACAAACACTCTAGACTTAGTCTCAACAGCAAGCAAGCTAATCACAGCAAGGCACTGATTTAACTTGACTCACAAAGCAAGACACTGATCAGACACCTTGAAGATGTATCAGGCTTGACTCAAACTACAGCTCTTAGCACAAGTTTGAATGATTTGAGGGATTTCTCAAAGTTAATTCATTCATCAAAGTCTACTGAAAACAATACATAATACCCTCCTTATATAGGGAGGTTGATACAAAGTGAACCCTTGGATGTAAGATCCATCTAAGGGTC
Source organism: Heliosperma pusillum (assembly GCA_022085475.1). Lineage (NCBI taxonomy): Eukaryota > Viridiplantae > Streptophyta > Magnoliopsida > Caryophyllales > Caryophyllaceae > Heliosperma > Heliosperma pusillum. The sequence continues at coordinate 6,744 of JAIUZE010009306.1, read as the reverse complement.
AGCTTTGGACTTGAACTACTACAACATCTACTAATTAAGGTCCTCACAAGAGGACGAGTTTAACAACTAACTAATAAAGACACAAAGACACAAAACAGACTGAACAAAAAGCAATAAAGCAGTTATTGAAGTTTTCCTGAAATGGAAATTTGTTGCTCTGGTTGTCTTGCTGCCTTGCCTGGATGTTTTGTTGCTCCTTGGGACTCTCTACTCTTATTAGGACTTAGATAAACCTGCCTTGGATGAGGACAAGTTGACTTAAACAAAAGGAAAGCCACAATCTGAACTTGTACCTTCTCTGCTTTAATGTTTATTGGATTCTAGCTTGGGGTGCTTGTTTCTTGAGTTTTTGCTAGACTTAAAAAAGGATTATCCTGCACAAACTTGTTGATTAGGGGGTTGGCTTGATGGTAGGCCATGGTGGGGGTGGCTGGGATGCTCTGGTGTACCTCCTTGGTGCTGGGTTTGCTAACTGGTCTGCCTGGTTCTGACTGACATTGTTTCTGTCTTGTGTGGGTAATGTGGACTGAGTTGGCACTTGGCATGGCTTGATAAGCCCTGGACTATCTTCCTCAATGACTTGGCTTGGCCTGGCTTGATTTTGGCTTGTCATGGCTTGTTGTTTGGACCTTGTGACTCAAGCTTCCATCTGAAGGGGTCTTGGGGTCATGCTTGTCTGGCTTGTGGCTTGATCATCAATGCCCCTTGGGTGAGCTCGTGCTGCACTAGCACTCTTAAATACAAGGGGAAATGCTTTTTTAATGCCAGGGCACTAATTAGTGATGATACATTGAGGTTCCTTCCCCTCCATTGCGTCCAAAAACTTGGTGAAAATCCATTTGAAAGATATGTCATTCTCATGTTCCAGTAAACCAGCTCCAAACGTTATTGATTTTTTGTGGTTGTCTACCCCCGTGAAGGGAGTTAAACCATAAAGTACTTGTTGGTCCTGTATGTTGAGTCAAAGGATATTGTATCACATTACAATCGGTAGTTGTTTCGAGCTTCTTTGTCTGCCCAAAAAACCTTCGTTAATCACTTGGTTTCATCCACATCATAGGCAAAGTAGAAGCCCTTTGTTTCAGCAAGGTGCTTGAAGTTATCAATGAACATGGTAGCGTCATTATCTCCGATGTAAACTTTACATCCTTCTTGAAATTCTTGAAGTCTATAAAAGACGCTTCGATGTTTTGATAAACATTTGAATTCTCCTTTATCATTCTGTAAGTTGTTGTTGCTCCCATGTTAAGCTTGGAATGATCAATAATCAATTTTTCATGGTAGGCATTGAGTTCCCTTGTTAGCTTTTGGAATTCTCTATTTCCAATAGAGTAAAGCACATGGTTGTGAACGTCTACAAATTGGTCGACAATATGTGTAGGTTTCTCTCTTTGCTTGTCAGGTGGAATGGTTCTCAATCTCATCTTGGCAGGACAGTGACACCTTAACAGTTTGTGCTTCTTTGGCTATCTAGTCTTTGGCTTTTTTGTTCTATCGTACTCGAACTACCAACTTCATAATTTGCTGATTGGAGACGGGTCTCCTTTTCATATCCCTTTGTCCTTGCTTGTTGCACACTATTAGTTTTAGGAGAATACCGCCCTTTGCGGTCCCATTTGTGTGTTTTCTCACATCAAAGCCACACGCCAAGGCATATATTTTATAGAGCTCCAACCCCTTGGCCACTGTTAAAAAGGACATGCCAAGCTTAGGCGTAAACTCCGCTTCAACAGTTCGTTTCCATCGTTCACTACCTCCTGGTGTGTTACTGTAATGAAGCAAAGGAATAAACTCATCTTCCCCTTGTGTACAAGTTGGGGAGGAAGACATATTGCCATTTGATGATTCACCAGATGTTGGAATTGTATTTTCCGCAACAGAGATAGTAGAAATATCCGGAACAAATATAGTAGAGATATCTGCCACAGTAACATAAGAATAACATAACAATAACATAATAATAATATCACAATAACATCACAATAACATCACTGTAACATAACAGTAACAACATAACAATAACATCACAATAACATAACAATAACATTACAATAACATTAGTATAAAAACATAACAATAACAACATAACAATAACAATAGCATAGCAATAAGAACATAACAATAACAACATACTAATAACAACATAACAATAACATAACAATAACATAACTGTACGACGATTTATGTATGACGAGATCGATAGAAATTACATAGCAACTAACGTAACAATAACCTTAACGTGATTCATACATAGCAATAATACAACAATAACAGTAAAAGGATTCATGTATCACATAACAATAACAATAACACTAGCATAACAATAACATAACAATAATATAATAACAATTACTTGACCTTTTTTCTTTTTAATATATCAGTAACAACAACAATAACCATAACTTGACCTCTTTTTTTCTTAGTAACAGTAAGAACAAGAAATACTCAACCTCTTTTCTGGTTAATAACAATGCAATAACAATAACTATAACTATAAAAATTGAATTACTGCGAACCAAATTTTAAAAGTGAAAAAATCGATCATCATCCTGATGATACAAGAGCATATGATAATTAATTTTCATTCGATAGATTATTACGTGTATCCATAGATACTATCGAGTTGTTTACTTCGTTTTGCATGCTGTAATTCTGGATTTTTTTGCTGGTTTGATTATCGAAGATGATTGTTTGTGAGTTGTGACGTAGCTGAAAGAGAGTTTTAGAGAGAGAGAGAGAGAAAATCCTCGATTTTTGAGAGAGAGAAAGAGAGAAATATATGAATGATTGTTTCTCTTTCCGCCGTCACTTGTGTTGTTTGCGTGTTGTTTGCCTTTTGTTTAAAGTTTTCCTTTTATATTTATTATTAGAATACGTATAATCTAAGTATTGATCTAAGCTATTGGTTAAGTTGATTATAAGGAATTGAGGATAAACTTAGGGTGAAACTCTCTTGGTGGTTTTAGACTATGAAGCTTGATGTTGCAATATCATTTTGAGGATCTAACTAAGCGTAATGATAGTTGTTGTTGTTGTTGAGGATTATAGTGGTGGCTTTAGACGTTACTTAGGAATTTATTGTCTTTCAATGTTGGACCCTATCAGGAATGTTTACTTTGTGGAATTTGGATTTGGTGACCAATCTTGAGGAATATTTTCATAAGCGAAGACCGGTACATTGTGAGTTTTGATGGGCTAGATGATTTGATTAATTGACGTATCGCCATGTGTTTGGCAATATGTATGATTTGGAATTTGTACTCATTCTTTGCTTGAGGCATTGTGATTTGACTTTTGAGGATGAAAAAGTCCATTTTAAATTTAGGATAATGAGTTGGAAGTAAATTGGATCAAAGGATTTCATGGTAAGTCTCTTTTACCTTGTGGTTGTTAGCAATCATGTTTCCCTAGATATAAATATTTTGTTGGTGGTTCCTAATAAGAGTTTTGATGGAACTAAGAAGATTAGAGTACGTAATGAATCTTTCATGTGGATTGTTAGTTGTGGAGTCTACCGTGCCGATGGACTTTAGTAGATACTATTTGGATTTAAATAATTAGGATTAGTTGCTTGAAGTCTCGTGATTATGAAAGATTTTAGTAGGAATCTAATGATTGAAAATGTCGAGATGTAACTTTTGCAAATTACATTCTCTTGAGGACTAGTTTGTTCGTGAAGTTGGCGATGTTGAGTTACGAGCGACCTTTGAACCCTTGCTCAAGTTGCTACTCTTCAATCTTTCCCCTTTTTGGTCCATTTTTCTCGTTGGACGTACCTCTTAGTATCGTGATTTGCGAACTTGATATTCGAGTCGCGCTATGTATGTGTAATGTCTTGTGATTTTGAATTTTGTTTTTCCTTGAGAAAACTTCCAAATTTTCCTATTGTATTTCCAATCTAATGTTTCACCGAAGTTTTAAAGATGAATTTTGTACCTCCTTTTTGGAGAAAATGGATTCCTTCCGTTGTACATGCCTAGACTTGTTGCTGGACTTAGGCTCCTTAGCCTGGAAGATGGCACCACTATTATCACAATAGATGGTGATCGGGTCATCCGAACTAGGAACTACGGTCATCCCTGTAAGAACTGACGCATCCATATAGCTTCCTTCGCAGCCTCTGAAGCAGCATAGTACTCGGACTCAGTCGTAGAATCTGCTATAACATTTTGTTTGGAACTTTTCCAGCTGACCGCAGCGCCATTAAGAGTCAACACGAATCCAGACTGAGATTTCGAGTCATCTCGATCCGTTTGGAAGCTTGCATCTGCGTAACCGGTTGAGCATAGCTCAGTGTCACCTCCATAAGTCAATACCCAATCCTTAGTCCTCCGTAGGTACTTAAGGATATTCTTAACAGCTATCCAGTGTGTTTCACCTGGATTGCCTTGGTAACGACTCGTCATACTCAATGCATCTGCCACGTCTGGACGTGTGCATATCATGGCATACATGATCGATCCTATAGCTGATGCATAAGGAATCCGACTCATGCGCTCGACCTCTTCCGATGTCTTTGATGCCTGAGCTTTACTCAAATGCATCCCAGAGACCATTGGAAGATTCCTCTTCTTTGAGTTGGTCATGCTGAACCTCTCAAGAATCTTATCTATATAAGACTCCTGACTGAGGGATAACATCCGTCGTGATCTATCTCTGTAGATACGGATCCCCAAAATTCTTTGTGCTTCACCCAGATCTTTCATCTGGAAAATGGTTCTTAACCAAACTATTTACTCAGAAGTTATGAGAGGTACATGCTCATATCCCAATCAAGAGTCTGTCATCAATACAATATTAGGAAACACATCTTGCTCCCACTCGACTTGATATATAAGCATGGTTCCTCGACCGATCGAGTAAATCCATTCTCTTTTATCACCTGGTCGAAACGATGATTCCAACTTCGAGAAGCTTGCTTAAGTCCATAAATGGAACGCTTAAGCTTTCATACCTTCTTAGGATTTTTTAGGATCAATGAAACCTTCGGGTTGTACCATGTACAACTCCTCCTCCAAATAACCGTTTAAGAAGGCGGTTTTCACATCCATTTGCCAAATTTCATAGTCATAAAAAGCGGCAATCGCTAAGATTATCCGAATGGAACGCAGCATAACTACGGGTGCAAAAATTTCATCATAGTGCAATCCTTACACTTGAGTGAAACCCTTTGCCACTAGTCGTGCCTTGTATGTATCTGGTTGTCCTTCTACAGAATGCTTTATTTTATAAAGCCATTTGCACTGAAGAGGCCGACCCTTATCAGGTAAGTCAACCAGATCCCATACGTTATTCTCATACATAGAGTCCATCTCGGATTGCATGGCTTCAAGCCATAGCTTAGAGTCGGAACAGGTCTTGGCACCTTTATAGGTAGCGGGTTCGTTACTCTCTAGGAGTAAAACGTCATCTCTCCCATTCTCCTCGACCATACCAATGTATCTGTCTGGAGGAATGGAGACTCTATCCGACCTTCTAGGTTCCTCAGGAATATTTACCGCAGCCGATGATGAAGGAACAGTTTCCTCCATTGGTTGCTCGGTTGTTGGTTCTTGAATCTCCGACAGATCGAAGGTTCCATTACTTGTTCTATTCTCGAGAAACTCTTTCTCTAAGAACGTCGCACTAGCCGCAACAAAAACTCGATGTTCGGTAGGCGAGTAAAAGTAATGACCAAACATCCCTTTTGGATAACCAATAAAGTATGTCTTGACCGATCGTGGGCCGAGCTTATCGTCAGGTCTCCAATTGACATAAGCCTCGCAGCCCCAAACCCGAATAAAGGACAAGTTAGGGACCGTTCCCTTCCATAATTCATATGGAGTCTTGTCTACAGCTTTAGACGGACTTCGGTTAAGTATTAGAGCCACTGCACAATAAGAGATTAAACTTAGAAGGAGTCAGGTAGGTACAACAGTTGTGGACAATCATTTCATGGCCCACCGAACCATATCAAGTAATGTTCGATTTCTCCGTTCGGACACACCATTCAATTGTGGTGTTCCAGGTGGAGTTAAGTGTAGTACTACACCACAGTCTTTAAGGTGTTGATCAAACTCATTCGAAAGATATTCGCCACCACGATCTGAACGTAGTGCTTTAATCTTTCTATCCTGTTGGTTTTCAACCTTATTCTGGAATTCCTTGAACTTGTCAAAGGACTCACTTTTATGCTTCATTAAGTAGACATATCCATATCTACTCAAATCGTCCGTGAAAGTGATAAAATATCTATAGCCATCTCGAGCGTTGATTGACATAGGTCCACACACATCAGTATGTATGAGTCCTAATAGGTCAGCAGCGCGCATTCCAACACCTTTGAAGGAAATTCGAGTCATTTTGCCTAGGAGACATGATTCACACGTGCCAAAAGATTCATAGTCAAATGGGGAGATAGTCCCATTATCAATGAGCTTTTTCACGCGTTTTTCCTTTATGTGTCCCATACGGCAATGCCATAGATAGGTTTGATCTTTGTCACCAACCTTTGCTTTCGTATTACTCACATGCATTATATCTGTGGTTTGATCTAAAACATATATTCCATTCATGGAAACAGCTTTACCATAAATCATATCGTTTAAAGAGAAAATACAGCTATTATCCTTTATTACAAACGAAAATCCGTCCTTATCAAGTACGGAAACTGAAATAATGTTCTTAGATAAACTGGGTACATAGTAACAGTTATTCAGAAATAACTTAAATCCACTCGGGAGTTGGATTACATATGTGCCCACT